>JABSTQ010003090.1:0-31228 GCA_013358835.2 Ixodes persulcatus
CATGACTGTTCCCGGATACTATGCTGGGCTTCAGGCCGGGACTATCTACGCAAGACGCTTTCCTGATCCTAAGGGAAGAAGTCCTCAATGGCGTCCCGAAGAGAGAACACATCCTGCTCCCACTCGACCTAGAAGGGTCCTTTGACAACATCTCTGACAAGGCCATCCTCAAGAGACTGAACGACATCAGCTGCGGGGAGCGCATTTTTGATTACATCAAATCGTTCCTGACGGGCCGGACGGCGACCATCGGAATAGGCAAGACTCGATCAGATTAAATCGAGGTGCCGAAAAAAAGGAACGCCGCAAGTGGTGATGGTTTCCCCGGTTCTCTTCAACATTACGATGCTAGCGCTGACCAAAGAGCTGCGGAAGATCCCGGATATGGGTTACAAGCTGTAAGCAGACATCACGCTCTGGGACACCAAGGGCTCCCTCGCGCAAAAAGAGGCGACCATTCAGGAGGCTGTGAAGGCCGTCGAGAGATTTGCGGCCGCGAGTGGGATGCGTTCCGCACCCGAAAAGTCCGAGGTAATCAGGGTGCTCGGAGGAGGAATCTAAACGTCCACCGGCCCCATCGACTTCTGTCTAGACGGCCAGAAAATCACGGAGAGCAACAAAATCAGAATTCTGAGTTTCTGGATCCTGAGCAACCTGAAAGCCTCCCACACTATCCAAACCCTAAAGTCGGCCCCGAACCAGATTTCGTGGATTATCAAGCGAAGAACAAGAAGCCGCAAGGGCATGCGAGAAGAGGACACGCTCCGCCTCGTCCAGGCCCTGGTAATTAGCAGAGTGATGTACGCCATGCCGTATCACCACCACTCGCTAAACAAACGAGACCAAGAACAAGTAGATGCCATCATCAGAGGCGCGTACAAAACGGCCCTGGGTCTCCCAGTCACCACCACGAATGAGAAGTTAGCGGCTCTCGGGATCCACAATACCTTCGCCGAGCTGTCGGACGCGGTTCTGGCTTCGGCAAAGGCCAGACCAGAACGGGCAGAGCCACCCTATTGGAGAGACCAGTTCAAACTGGTACCAGTTTCAAACTTGGTTATTGCTCCAGTTTGACCAGTTTTATAATGGTTGAACTGGTCAAGGTGGTTCGAGTTGGTCACACTGGTTGATTGGTCATGGCGGTTGAGCTGGTCATACTGGTTGACTGGTCATGATGGTTGAACTGGTCATGGTGGTTGAACTGGTCACACTGGTTCGACAAAAAATATTTTTATTTGCTCACGCCACCACTGCGCTTCGGAAATCTTTATTATAACAAACCGCCTACTACAATCATCAGCTGAAGATACATTGAGCGCATACAGATACACGACACATACAAACATCAACACAACAGCACACTAACCCGATCACTACTTCCGAGCTCTGCGTTTCCGTCTTTTATACTGGTCGTTTTGAACGTACGAAATTTCTCGCTGACCGCCTAAGCAATAAAGAATATTTCCAGCATGTTGATTTTTTTTCCAGCATTGTCATACCTCTGAGAGTATTTTTGAACGGCTCAGGGGATGAATCTCTTAAAAAAAAGTAAACGCTCGATCATGCCGTAATTTTTTGAAAGCCAATAAATCAAAGTGAGAAAGTCAATAAATAAAGTGAGAAAGAGGGGTCAAACTGGTAACCAGTTGGACCAGGTAGGCCAATCTGGTGACCAGTTTGGTCAATCTGGTTACCAGTTGGATCAGTTTGGCCAGACTGGTGACCAGTTCGGCGTCTGGTGACCAGTTCCGCCAATCTGCTGACCAGTTCCGCCAATCTGCTGACCAGTTCGGCCAATCTGCTGACCAGTTCGGCCAATCTGGTGACCAGTTCGGCCAATCTGGTGATTGGGCGAACAAAACAAAAAGGGGAAAGAAGGCGGGAAAAAGATCAAAACTTTGCTTGGAAACCAGATTCATTCTAGAGGCCTATTTCACAGTTGTGTCTAACTAAGTTAGAAGGATACTGAAGAAAAAACGTTCAAAATCAATCGCTAAGCGTATTCAGTCGTAGGGCTACGCTTTTGTCGCGCGTCTTGTCCTGGCACTGTGATTGTCCAATTCTCACCTTTCATCCTCCTTCATTGTCTCTACCCAACCTGACTTCTCTGAGTTTATTCAGTGCGTTTTCGAGCAAAAACAAAAATGAATATTGATTTGCAAGATGAATTGAACATACCCGACAAGTTAGGCCTCTAAGCATAGATTAATGAATTATGGGACTTAAAGCACACATACCTTTATGTTCGATAGTTGATGGTTCTATCGACCTGCTTTATTATTTCGTTGTCATCCTTCTAGCTTCTTGCTCGTCTGATTATTTTTCTATCATTCCCAATTCGGTTATTTCCCCTAGCCCTTTAAGGCATCTCGTGAACCCTTTACCGGGTTTCAGTAATAGTACAGGCCTTCATCCCGTGCGTCGGAAAATGCTATACTTGCTGGGTTAATAAAAACACAACAGTCGAGTTGTTCCTTGTTATGGCTCAATTTTGAGCTTGGTTCGCAAATTACTCACCAGTTGATTATCAGCGGAAAGAGCATAGTGGTGTATTCTTCTTGATACAAGACACTGGCAACTTGACGTTTATGCCAGGCTGTCAACCGAACTCAAACCCGAGCAGAACACCGGTCTCGATCCGTTATTTTGACCAGAACAGAGGAAAACTGAAATCTAAATCGGACATTTTGTAATGAACCTGAACCAAACGAATGACCGCATCTCCACGTGGTGAATAATGTTGATTGGGGCGAAGCTCTGGTGGTGCTGATGATGCTGATTTTATTGTTCATAGGTAGTGCTGATGGTGCTGATTTTTTTATTACTCATAGGTAGTGCTGAGTTCCGGGTTGTGTTTCGACTTCATTATTACTGTTTTATGGTCGGTGAAATGCAGAGCCATGCATGCAAAATTTAACGCAATTATATACGCATTTGACCGCAGCGCCCTGTCCTGTATAGACGTTGAGAGGCTACATGCAACGTTTCATCCATGACATCCCCAGCTCTTGAGTTACTACCACATCTCAGAGCCCCCTACTCGTCCCGCAGCCGTGGTCGAGTGGTTAAGGCGATGGACTAGAAATCTATTGAGTCTCCCCGCACAGGTTCGAATCCTGTTGACTGCGCAAACATTTTTTTTATTTTTTTGTGAGCACGGACGCCGGACGGACGGACGGACGGACAAGGCTAGGCCCTAAGGAGCTTCGCCCCTAAAACAAACAACATTCTTTTGCGGCTGTTTTCGGTTGATTGGGAACCGGTTTGGCGAAGCGAAAGGGAAGTCAGTTATTTCAATCTTGACTTCTGCTTATCAAATGCTAATAGGGCTGGTCCACGGTGCATATAACATGCACCACAGCGATAGCAGATAGCGGAGCGGAACGCATGATATAATTGAGCGGGCCGCAGCGGATAGCAGTCCGTGCAGCATACGCACTAAAATAAGTGTATATTATTACGACTCTTGTAACATATAATAAACCACAAAACTTCAGTTCGACGTACAGCGCACTGACGTTTAACCGACTGTACCAACGTTCACGAGCAGCTTGAGAGCCGAATTGTACAACTTATAAAAATAGCTAATATACGTTTGACTGACTGCAAAAAAAGTAGTCGGGGTTTTTTGGCCCTACTCGAAAACATGAGCTTTTTTTTTGTAGTCTTAGATACATACTATAGCTGTTTAATACGTTATATCACATCGTCAGCAAGCCTCTCGTAAAAGTTGGTGCCGTCATTTTGACGTCAGTGCGCTGTACGCCGAACTGAAGTTTTGGGGTGTTTTATTTGTGACAAAAGTTGTAATGGCTACATCCTTTTTTAGAGTGTAGGATGGCGGAGCAGGCTACATATAAATAGGGGACGGGGCCGTACAGGGTGGTAGAGCGGACCGCATAGGCATCGCATATCTGAGCGGGTCACATCGCGGATAGAGGACCGCATCGCATATAGCTTAACAAGACGCAGCAGATATCGGAGTGGGCAGCATAAGATAACTGTAAGGGGGACATAGCGGGTTGCGGAGCGAGTCACGTATGGGCCTCAGAGCGTGTCGTTGAGGGGTACTAGAGCGGACCGCATAGGGTATGGAAGCGGACAGAAACATCGTCTTAAAAATTTCGTCCTAGCGTATGAAGGGGCACCACGGCGTCTCTTACAAGAACGCCGTCGTGCGCGTGAGTTATGGTAACTGCAACGCAGTTTGTAAACTTCGTCACGCTGTGCGGGACAGCGCGAGTGCGTTTGAATATGGGACGATTGGGCTATAGATCTAAGGAGCGCCTTCAATATCTTGAGTGCGGATTTTTTTAAATGCGCCGCATTTCTTGCCAACCTCCCCCCCCCCCCCCCCCCTTCCCTAGGTTCTGTCGGTTTGTCGGTGGGTCAGTCGCTCGGAACAGCCCGTAGACCGTCCGCACTCTCCCCCACCTCTCCCACTCCTGCACCCACGAAACACCCCGACTCCCTCTCAAAGGCCCTCTTCTCGCTTCTACTTCCACGCACTCTCTACCCTCCCCCTTATACCATAATCAGGACATAATTAAATTGAATAGAATGGAAATATATGGGAAGCGTAGGGCGAAATGGCAGTCTATCTGACAGCCATTTCGCCCTACACTGAATGGCAGTCTTGAGGGAAGAGGAGAAATGGCTAAAAAATATAGGTGCAAAGGAATAAAACAAAAAACAAAAACAAAGAGAGAGTGAAGACTGTACCTAGCTTCTCAGGCTGGACGCATAGAGCAATTACGGTGGACGTTCTCCATGTTTCGATATGCACTCATTAGGTTGTCATGTGATTTTCCAAAGTCTTGAAGATAGTCCCGCCGCATCCATCATGTCCAGCACCGGTTAAAGAGTGCCGCTGACCTATTGGTACATCCACTTCTCTGGAACATCGGTCTTTGCGTTGTGCTGGCTTTGATGTGAACCTTGCCGACGTTATCCATTAGTGCCTTTCTATGGTCCTCGTACGTTGGTTACGCCCAGAAGGCGTGGTCATTGTGTTCGGGTTGACTGCACGAGGTGGGATTAGCTGTGTTCCACCATCTGAGGTACAATTACGACGAAAACCAAGCTCGTAGAAACTCACTGCACTTTTTGAGGAAGCAATTAGGAATGACAGGGGGGAAGACAGTTTTATAAACATGGCGACGTATGCGAGGTGTACCAAAACATCACGAAGTAGCATATCTTATTCATATGAAGGAAATGGTACCGCCAGGAATTTCTGGACCTAACAATGAACAAGACCCCGCAGCTGTATAAATAAGAAAGCAAGCGTTGATATAAAAAATCGATAGCGGCGTCTTAGTTTAAGAAATATGAATGAAAGCATTCATGCAGAAAGACCTAGCATGACTAAACGATTTAAACCGCACCGACCACTTTGTGCCTTTCAAAGAAATCAAATGAGGTGTGCTCAGTGCAAGGAAAAAACTAGCTTTTTATGCGACAAGAGCATTGTTGAGATTATTTTAAATGCTTTAATTTGTAGGACAAAGCTGCTTAGAGCTGCATATCTCGAGATTCTAACATATAAAACGACCTCAAAATATTAATAAACCAAAGGCATATTTGAGACTATTTTAGCACTTTTAGTAAGGAATTTTTATTATCTCCATTTAAATATATAGGTTAATAGGAAACTACAATCCAAATACTACATTTTATGTTGAATGTTGCCTGGACGCCTGACAGCGCAGCCTTTAGTATATTATTAGAAGTCACGAGACGCTCGTTGACGCGTGACACCGCACCTTCCACGGCGTCACCGGCAGGCTTCCGACACCAACATGGCAGACGTCCCGTGCAAGCCATACATAGATATGTCGCATGCGTATATCTAATCGCACATTGGTTTACGTTGTCAACTTTGCCGACTCGAACCAATAAACAACAATATAGCGCCCGTTCCTTTTTTTTTAACCTAGTGCATGCTGACTTATTTATAATATTATCTAAACCCAGATATAGCTCTTAAATGATGAAAGAATAGAATCGCAACAGAAAACACCATGAATCATACTCCGGGTCCTTTGTTTTTTGTGTAAAACCAGATATTTCTGATTTTTGCACCTGAAACAAGTTTTATGAAAAGCGAGTTAAACGCGATTTCTCCCCTACAACACACTTTCCTTGAAGGGCTGAAAGTCTGGAAATTCGGAGTCATTCTAGGATCACTTTTGGCACTATGACAGAACAGCACGCGACAAAACAGCACGGTCAAAACAGCGCGCGTCAAAACAGCACAGCGTCAAAACAGCACGGCAACAAAACAGCACGCGTCAAAATAGCACGCGAAAAAACAGCACAGCGTCAAAACGGCACAACGACAGAAGAGCACGTGCCAAAACAGCACGGCGTCAAAACAGCACAACGTCAAAACAGCACAGCGACAAAACAGCACAGCCAGGCACGTAGCCAGGATTTTGTTTCGGGAGGGGGGGGGGGGGGGGGGGCGCCTATGACAAACTGCTGTATGAGGGGGAGAGGGGGAAAGGAGGTCCCAGCGAAATGGATTGGATTTCGGGGGGAACCCGGACCCCATCGGCGCCCCCCCCCCCCCCCCCCCCTGGATACCTGCCCGAGCACAGCGACAAAACAGCACCGCGACAAAACAGCACAGCCTCAAAACAGGACATTGACAATATAGCTAGGGTTTGGCGTTTTCGGTTTTTATTATTTTAAGATTCGGCGTACTATTTCGGTTTTTATTCCATACAGAAGGTTTTGGTGTATTGCGGTGAATATTCGTAGACATAAACTTCTCAATTCTTTCGGTTTATTGACGAAATCCAGTATACTGACGAAAATGCAGTACATAAAACCGTTTGTTTAAAATGTGTAGTGAGGAAACCAAGTACTGATTTTTCTTATTTGTTGCTGTCTGTGGCAGCCGACGCGACGTGTTCTGCAAGACGCACTGGGGCCCTATCATGATCTAACATTATCGTCGTGTGCTCGCATTTGTACACAGTACGAACAGGAGCTTCACTACCACTTCGGTCGGAGAGGCAAATATCAAAATCCAGAAAGGCAAGCATTGTACTCAACCATTTCGTCGTTTACCCTGCGACTGGGGTTTTTTTTAGAAGAGCAAAAGTAACAGAAAAACAGACAGGTCTCAAACTCAGCTACAAGTTTATTTCAACAACCTCCTCTTATATAGTTCGTTCTCATCGTCATCAACCAATCACAAACGACTTGTCCTCTGCACCGTGACTTTACAAGTTCCACTCTATCACAAAAGAAGCGGACACTTCCAACGTTTCCAAGTGAAAATGTTCTTGCAGAAGATATGGCAGACAAAGACTTCAATCAACGCTTTTGTGTCCTCACATTAAACAGGACAACAGCCCACACCAACAACCCACTCAAAACAGGTCACCTCCAAAATAACCCCCACAAACAATACACACCAAACACTACAAAAAAAAAAAAAACTCTTAAAACTGTAAAAATTTCTTGCAGCGGTTCCCTATTTGCATGGAAGGTTGACTAATGCAATTTCCCAACGATCTAATCCTAATTGTTTCTCTTACCACCCTTTTAACATCCTTGCTTTCCTCAACAACTACATCCGTTCCAGACCAATCCGTTGTGCAGTTTCTACACTCCTCTAGATGCTTAGCCAACTCCGAATTTGCTGCATTATTTTTAACATTCCTTTTGTGTTCTGTCAAACGATCGTTCAAACACCGAGAGGTTTGGCTCACATACTTAAAACCACACGCCAAAGGAATCTCATACACCACGCCTACGCTACACGGCACCGACTTTTCCCTATGCGCCTTGTGAGAGCCCCTCTGAACTTGTAGCCTAGTTTGAGACCTGTCTGTTTTTCTATTACTTTTGCTCTTCAAAAAAAAACCCCAGTCTCAGGGTAAACGACGAAATGGTTGACTTCCACCAGCTAGCCTGTACTATGACTCTTTTTTTTTAAATGTGCACCTGCTGAAATTAATTACAGTTCTTAATTTTCTGATTCAAAATTTATTTCTATGGGATAAGGTGTTTTGAATGCGTTTTATTAATCTTTAAATGTTGAAATTGAGAAAGACAGTGATCTGAAGAGTGTCACGTGCTCGTAAATAAAAATAAGTGCAAAACAACCAGCTCTTGCAAAAAACAAATCTTCTCAGCAATCAAAGCATTTCTGGGCGTGTGATCAGCTTACCTTTGTTTCGAGTAATGCGGAGTAGCTCCCGAGTAAATCGATCTTGCTTGAATAACATCGAACCAGACTCTTCTGGTTTTTTAATTAGGTTTTCCTTTTTTCTTTTGTTCTTCAATAATCTTAAAGGCCGCAATAAGACAAATTTTTGCATCTTAATCCAATGTCTACGTGTTTCAAATGCGGATAGGTGCTACACTATGAATTGTCATTGTTGAGTAGACGCCGTTCATCTCAAGGTTCCTTCTTTTTTTTTTGTTTTGCATATAGATATGTTGCGTTTTCGTGATGTAGTCCTTGGTTGGATAAGGTTTTGGGCTAAATGTAGAATTTTTTTCCTGAACATTCAGGGCCTTATAAAGCCCGAAGAATCCCGGGTAGAGCCAAAGTTGACGTTTTTTTGCCATAATTTGGTAACCTTGGCTCTAATTCGCCAAAGAAATGCCAAAGTTATTCTTCAGTTCTGCTTGTTCGGTATTTATTTGAAAACTTTGAGCCTAAATGGCAAAACCCTTGTCCATCATGATAGCATCCCCGGGTTGAAGCAAGGCAAACAGATCACTCTGAAGGGCCATCTGCCTGTCACTCACTGACCCGCACCAGGCTTTTGAGACAAAGTTTATGTACCCATCAGGCGTGGTGCCAATGAGCACTTTCATGGTGTTCCCGTGCTTATACGGGGAAAATGTCTGCCGCTGAGCATTCATGGAGGACGGTGTTTGTATTTTAATTTCAGTTCCATCGATGACAATTCGTGTGTCTGGAAAATTCCTGAAACATTTAGGCTGCTGTTCAGCCACCTCTGCAAGCGTTGGAAACCTCGTCATGTCCTTCAGCGCTTTCTGCAAAAACAAAATCCACGTAGAAAAAAACTTTGCTGAACTGCGAAATAGACACATTGAAATAGCGGGCAACTTCCTTAACCGGCATTCCTGTCCTGAGGCGCACAAGCACCATAAAAAATTTCTCAGCAAGCGTCTGGCAAGGTGCAGGGCCCTTTTTAGATTTCGACAGGACCTTTTCCAGGTGGCCAAAAAGAAGATAGAACACGCCACTCGATGGCAGACCAGTGTAATACTGGCAGTCCTGAGGGGTCTTCGAGTGTGTTGTGACCAAGGCCCTGCGCCTTCTTTCTCTCATTCTGGCCTTTCCAGTAGTCGGCCTGCTGCTGGGCTTTGGACAAGGCAAGCTCAGCTGCCCGAAGTTTTGCCTTCAGCAAAAGTATGTCAAGACTATCCAAGGAGGGTAGGTGTGTGTCAGCAGCTTCTGCAGAAAGCATTTGTTGACCAATAAAATGTGAGTAACATATAGCTTGTCCCACCATCACGACAGGTTCATCTGAAACAAGCTGAATTTTACGAGACAGCCGATACAAGAAAGTACTATAGCTTACGAAAACAGGGTTTGTACCAGACAACCATGTTCTACAGTGTAATTAGCATCCACAGCCTCAAAAAAAGAAAAGAAAAAAAAACAAAAACGAGAGGGCAGAACACTATTGTTTTTTCGGTTCCTCACAAAATTAGGGGGCTAAAGTATATTAATGTGCCAGAAATGAGTCGCCTACACAAGGACTAAAAGCAAACAAGGCAAAAACAAGCGTCCCAGTGCCCTTCTGCGATGCTGGCCACATTGCATCTATAATGTGTGAAAACTCACCACTGTCGGTTGCTGACTCTACATGTTCTTATGGCAAACTTTTCTCCTGACTACCCAAGGAGAGCAGAAGGAGTGCTTCGGCAGCTTCTGCAGAGAGAATTTGTTGCCCAATAACTTGAGTAACACATACCTTGCCAGAAAATATCATCACAACACACCCATCAGAAACTAGTTTAACTTTATGAGATACGTGATCTACGGTGCTATAGCTTATGAAAACCGGATTTATATCAGACAATGAGGTTGAAGGGTAATTAGCATCCACAGTGGCAAAAAAGAAAAGAAAAAGAAAGGGCACAGCACTATTGTTCCTTCCCTTCCTTACAAATTTATGAGGATAAAGTATTAATGTGCCGGAAATGAGTAGACTCCACAAGGACTAAGATCAAACAAGGCATAGGCAACCATCCCAATGCCATTTTTTAATGTTACTGCATCTATAATGCATGCAAACTCACCACAGTCGGTTGCTGTCTGTACACCCTGCTGAACTGCATACAAAGTTGAAAATTAGTCCTGTCTGGAATTAATCACAATCTAAGAAGTATTTTAATGTAGCTGTGGAATACACACCGTTCTGTGGTCTGAAGTCGTGCGAAACAGTTCTACGACTGGTGAAAATAATCCCTGGAGGAAGGGGAACAAGAGGGACAAAGGACAAACACAAACCTCCAAACGCAGCTAGGTGACTGGTGCGCGGCTGAAAAATCCGCCTGGCCCACCGATTTTTTCAGCCGCTATTCGAAAAGGGCGAATATTCGCACACCCCTACTTTATACCGATGAAACGTGGTAGCCGGGGTAAATTTCCTTGGTGGTTCTCACGTGATCTCCTGCGGGCAGTGACTTTGAAATCGTGTTATCCAAAAAGATATAAGTCGTCTGGCTTGGACAAATGGCACTCTTTATTTAACGAGTATCGCTCTGCCGTGAAGCGTTTAATTAAACAAGGCTAATGCCAACTGCTTGACTCCATTGAGTCTGACCTTAAGCGCTGTCCCGACCGCATCTGGGAATATGTTAGGTATAGTAGACCATTCAGTAGAGCTGATGCTGTAACTTTGAAGACTTAGACAGGTCACGTCTCTGACTCATTCAGTGTGTGCAATCTCTTCGCAAAACACTTCTCATCAATAGGAAACAACAATGTCTTTCAGTTCAACAACGCAACCCTGTGTTCTGAAAATCCCCTTCTGATTTCAATTCCTGTATTGATCATTGGTGACGTGGTCTCGGCCATAAAACAATTTGCCCCCAAAAAGTCATGTGTCGAAGATGGGATCCCGGTCTTTATTGTCAAAGGGTGCTCTGATGTCTTGGCTCCTGTACTGCATCACATTCTTAGCATGTCCTTAATGACAAATACATTTCCTTAAGCCTGGAAAACTGCTTTGGTTGTGCCATTACACAAATCTGGTAGCTCCACGTGTATTGGTAACTAAAGACCAATCTCATTGCTTTTTTTTAAGGTTTTTGAAACAGTTATTTTCAAGCGTGTGAGTTTCCATTTCAAGCAGATGCTCAGTTCAAATCAGCACGGTTTTTGTCGTGGACGATCTTTTAAAACAAATCTTTTAACCTTTTTAAAATTCGCGAAACCTATTGTTGGGACCCGTGGTCAAGTTGATGTTATTTATTTTGACTGTTCGAAGGCGTTTGACCTCGTAGACCACAATATATTGCTGTCGAAGCTGTAGTACATGGGTCTTTTTTCGGGTTTCTGCGACGGCTTTGCTAGTTATCTTGGTGAACTCTCAAACATAGTTTCCTACTTAGGATGCAAATCTTTCCCGTATCTGCTGAAATCTGGGGTACCACTAGGTTCGAACCCTGGACCTTTGCTCTTTATTATTTTTGTAAATGATTTTGTGACTAGTTTCAGTGACTCAATAATGCTTCAGTATGCTGATGACATGAAAATTTGTCATAGTATCCACACGCCTGTGAGCTGTGAATTGTTACAATAAGATAGTAGTGCAATTCATTTTTGGTGCTGTGCGAACTGGCTGGATTTACACCCCACCAAAAAATAAGGTTGCTTCTTTTTCTCGTAAGGCGAATTTTGTTGTTCATTCTTACACATTAGACGGCTCTGAAATGTCAGATCTGCTGTTGTGCGTGACCTTGACATTTTAATCGATTCATGCTTGAACTTTAACTATCATGTTTCAAAGTTTATTAATGATTCCTTGCGCATCCTGGGCATAATTTCACGCAATACCCGTGACTTCCAGAATTACACATGTATACTGAACCTTTTTCGGGCTTTGGTTTTATCACGGTTAGAATTGTGTTCTACGGTATGGAATTCTTTGGCCTTCCTCTTAATATCTGATTAACATTTTACAGAAATAAAAATCGGAAAAGAAGCGTTGTCGTAGATATTTTGCCTTATAAATTAAGTTGTATCGATGTATGGGAATATTATTTGCCTTAAACGAATTCCTCATGCAAGACACTTTTGGTTTAAATTAAAGAGAACAAAAAGAAAGAGCTGAATTTCAGAGAAACCAAAATAAATTGAACATTGAGCTTTTTCCTTCCGCATTTAATTTCTGGCGTAAGCCAAGTGCTATTTTTTTTTTTTAACGCGGAAGGCGACAAAAAGGAAGGACAACCTCGTATATATCCACTCCATCAAAAACCACGCTATCCAAAAGGTTATATGTTTGACGTCAACTTTAAGAAGACTTGCGAATTACAGGAAGCATTGAAAGCGCAATTGTTGCCGCTTGTGCAACCTGCTCACGGCTTACGCAGCTTGAGGGTGGGCAGTAGGAACCCGAAGAACTGCTCGGGAGCTTTGACGTTGCACAAATTTTAGACATGCTTATTAAAAAAGCACGTTCCTAAAATATTTGTAAATTGACTGATTTAGAGGTTTTCGATAGTTACCCAAAAATAGCTAATTAAAATCTACGCTTTTCACTTTTTAGATTCAATTTGGCAAAACTTCTTGAAGACCTAAGTAAAAGAAACGCTATTTACATAATGACACAAAGCCAATAAGAACAAGGTATTGCCGATTTATTTCTGTTTTGCACTCATTCTTGAAAGGCAATTATTTTAACACAGAGGTATTATTCGGTTCATTAAAGTTGATAAAATGCAAGAAAGCACCAATCACCTGGTCGTTTGAAATGTGTATACCTGAATATGTACAGTGCAGACAGGTATCAAAGAAGTTTGAAAAAAGTGCATAATGCTCCTGAAAAATGAGAGCCATTTGCCTCGTGCGGAACCGATTCGAGTGCTCAGATCGCTCGATGGTGACGAAGTGACCAGCATCGCGTGACTAAGCCAGGTATCTTCTCCACTTTGCTTCGGTTGCGTGATTTAGCGGGTGGCATCAGAAACTGTTCACTAAGTATATTTTGTTTTTTCCATGTCGCAAAACGTGCGTAGTACTGAACCTAAACACAAATCCAAATAAGCCAAGCGAAACGATCGCAAGTTGTGTGTAAGTAATGATGGAATCCTAGTACAGCTTCACGGCCGCGAACACCGCCCGGATTCGATGCCGTGGAGACAAACGAGCATACCTCTACATGCTCTTTGGCGCTTCCCGACTTCAGGCAGCGAAAAAAAAAGACGTACTTTAGATTACAATGCTCGTTGAACGCAAGCAGATCCACGTATTCGATAAGCGACGAAAACAACCCCGACGATATGAGCAGCTGTAGCCGTCGTTCATCACTCGTTGCCCACGACCGGTTCCTTTGTTGAATAGAAAATGTTCGCGTGGCCCTTTCTGATTTTTTGCCGCGGAGGTGTTCAGAGTTAGTTTCCCCAGTGTCGTGTGTGTCAGCAAAAAAATGATGGTACGAAACTCTGGACAGCTACCGCTATCTATAAACGACGGTGGCAACCAGACAACCGGCTTGCCGGTTGTCTGGTTGCCTCCGTCGTTATAAATGAGGCAACTTTTCCTGCCTTTCCACGCTGGTTTGCCGACTCGCGGCCTGCCATTACTTCATTCCTACCAAAGTACAGCTTCGCTGGTCTTCCTTCATCACCAAAACGGAAAGGCTGACTTCTTTTTTCTTAAGTGGATCCTTATTGAGTTTGAAGCTTGACGTAGATTTTTATTTAGAAGGGGAGTTTTATCAGTTCAGAAGGTGAGTTTTCGTCGTCCACTTCTCATTTCTAGAAGCGTCGTGCGGTGGTGGCCGGCGCTGTGACGTACAGCACAATGCGACGCTGCCGTCGCATCATGCGGTACGTACACTTCATTTTTCGAGTATGTCTCTCCTATTCAGAGTGACGATCAAAACGCCAAGACGGATTGAGCTAGAACATGTATCGGCAGCTACGCTAGTTACACGACTCCGGATGAACACTTCGTTTGCCGAACTAACGCAAGTATCGACAGCGAAACGTTACCTTAGAATGCAATGCACTGGTAATGCTCAGCGTGCGTTATATTTCAACTCTCGATTAGCTTTCACAGGCCACAACAGCCTCAAAGCCACGCGAACGAACTGCGAGAAAACCAGCGATCGAATTGCCAAATTTGACGTCTACTCAACCGTCCTCGCGATTGCCTTCTGTTTGCTATGTCTTGTACTGACAAAGTGGACGAAAACGCTCGCCGTTAGGACAATGTAGTGCCAAAATCTATATTTCAGAGCGCATCTCTTAGGAGCCCGTTTCCCTCTTGAGCGGCGATGCCGCCGCCGTAGGGGTAACCACGCCGTTGCATTATGGAATGTTTCCCATAATGACGTCCCGTGTGACGTCACGAGGATTACGCGTGACGTCAACACTGACGGTACTAAAGTCACTCGTGAAGGTCACGACCTTCACGAGGCCTTCACGAGTGATGTCAACAGGGTCACTAGGGTCACGAGCGATGTCACGAGGGAGAAGGGAAGGAGGGAAGAGGAGCAGGAGGAAAGGAGGGGGGAGGAGGACAGGGAGGAGGGGAGGAGGGGAGGCATACCATATTCTCCGCAGTCTCCCCTCCTTTTCCTCAAGAGCTGCGCAATAACTCCGCATTGCAGTGAATTGCAAGCGTCTCAGTTTTCGTCAATTGACTCGCCTCCGAAGCCTCTTTCACGACCGACTTAGTCGAGGTCAGTATAGGCCGCATACATGGGTAAATTACTTCCAAAATG
The DNA here is from genome assembly GCA_013358835.2 of Ixodes persulcatus. Classification (NCBI taxonomy): domain Eukaryota; kingdom Metazoa; phylum Arthropoda; class Arachnida; order Ixodida; family Ixodidae; genus Ixodes; species Ixodes persulcatus. The sequence continues at coordinate 14,958 of JABSTQ010003090.1, forward strand.
CAATTTAATTACAATTACAATTACTTTGCTTCAAAAGTAGTTTAATTACAATTACAATTACTTTGCTTCAAAAGTAGATTAATTACAATTACAGTTACCACTATGTGCAGAGTAATTTATTACAATTACAAATTAACTTAAAAAATAGTGCAGTTGGTTTACAATTGCACTATTTCTGGTGCCATAATTGCACTATTTTTGGTGCGACGCCATATAACATCAAACAATTTCTCTCGAATGCAAAGTATTTGTGCATTCCTTGCCCCAATGTTTGAGGAGGCATAAGCATCGCTGCATAAATGTCAGGTATTGTACTTTTCTTATATGAATGTTGTTAAATTCATGATGGAACTTGACATTTTGGGGCAATAAAGTACTGCGTTCTTACATTTTTAATGCATTTTAATAAATCAATTCATATGCTCGAAGACGCCAGATTCCTAAAGAAGAGCGGCTCAGCACACGCCTCTGGTCTCGCGTATTCGCGCAACAATGGTTGTCGCTGCTTACAAGAAAACATTCAGCCTTTCCACTCTGGTGAAGAAGGAAGACCAGGGAAGCTGTACTAAGGTGGTAAAGAAGTAATGGACGGCCGCACGTCGGCAAGCCAGAGAAAAAAGGCTGCAAACGTCTGCGTCATCTATGAGCGACGGCGGCAACCAGACAAACGGCAAGCCGGTTGTCCGATTGCCGCCGTCGCTCATAGATGGCGGTAACTGTCCAGAGATTTGTTTCGACAATTGTTTTTCCACGGACACGATACTGGGGAAACTAGACCTTAACAGCTCCGCTCTAAAAACTCGGGTTGACAGATTTTTGTTAACCAGCCAAATGAAAATGCCACAATTAGTCGTATATGAATATTTGACGAGTGTTACTATAAAACTCAATTCCACATGCGCTAATACGACCGCATTCACATACAAACATCATGGTATTGTAAATTGTTTCAATTGAGTTGAAATTATCATCGCTCATATATATATATATATATATATATAACAATCGAATTGGTGCTCCCTAATCATTGATGATAATATTCATCGGAGGGAGGTCAGTTTCCAAAATGCTTATGATAATATTATCCGAAGAAAACAAAACAGGAAATAAACTTGAAAATATTACAAAGACGCAAATATGCGACAGTACTGGAACAGGGAAGTAAAAAAATGGCAAAAAGAAAGAAAAAAAATTCATGGACAATTCAAATTCCAACTTCGGCTGAAAGCTGGAGCTAAATTTTTTCTTTTAATATTTTGGCATGTTTAAACTATTGTTTTCTGCTCGCACCGCGGACGGCGCTAGACGGCGCCGCTGAGGTAGGCTCCAACGAGGATTGTCTCTCAGCCCGTAGTGTAAGCAACAAAACAACAAACAATGCGACGCTATTTGTGTTTTGCGTGTGTGTGAATACGTGTCTGTGTGCGAGTGTTCCACAGAGAGCTAGGCCGCTTGTGGGAGCGCCCAGGTTTTTAGAAAGGTCGAAAAATCTTGAAAAAGTAAATGTAATGGTGCCTGAAATTTTGAATTTACTGGCGGTAGGAAGTAATTAAATTACAATTCTTTTTAGCCGAAAGTAATTAAATTACAATTCTTTTTAGCTGAAAGTAATTAATTACAACTACAAATTACCATAAAAGGTAATTTATTACAGCAATCAAATTACTTTAATTGTATTACTACCCAAGTATGGAATAGGCATTGGAGAGTGGGTCACATTCCGAAGGCTGTGAAATCCGTCAGTGACGTCAAGCTGCCTGAGTTTAATTTTTGTGAGATGTGCAGCAAAAATATTGAGACATAAGCATCCCTTAACTCGTAAAAATAATGAATTAAGCATGAATTGTGAACGATATAAACGTCGATGTGTAACAGCGGTCATCTGATACTTGTTTCTTCGTCACAACAAGGAGCCGGCAGGTCGCACCACTCTATCTTCCGAAACTAATTTAAAAAAAAAAACTGTAAAACTTTTAAAATGTTAAATTGAGAATTCAATTGGTCATACTGGTCGAACTGGCCATACAAGGAATTAAGCTGGTCAAGGTAGTCTATAGCAATAACTGATTATACAATAAATTAAGCTGGTCAGGTTATTCTAAGCCAATTAAACTGGCCATAAAAGAATTGAACCGCCCCATTAAGCTGGTCAGGACGGTCGAACTGGCAATCAGACGGACCTAACAAATATTAAGCTGTTTAGGTCACTTGAAATAAAATCAAACTGGCCATGCGAGAATCAAACCAGCCAATTAAACAGGTCAGGGTGGTCGAACTGGCAGTCAGACTAGCCTTACGGGAATTGACCTGTTGAGGATAGTTCAATGACAATCAAACTGGCCAAACAAGAATTGAACCCGTGCGATTAAACTGGTCAGGATGGTCGAACTGGCAATCAGACTGGCCTAACGGGAATTAAGTGTTGACAATAGTTCAAGGACAATGAAACTGGCCTTACGAGACCCGAACCAGTTCAATTAAACTGATCAGATGATCGAATTGGCATTTAGATTAGCCTAATGAAACTTTAGCTGTTGAGGATAGCTCAAGGACAATCAAACTGGCCATACGAACATTTTACCAGTCCAATTAAACTAAACAGGATGGTCCAAAGAAGAAATCAAACTGGCCCAACGAGAATTAAGCTGTTGAGGGTAGTTTAAGGATAATCAAACTGGCCTGAGGAGAATTCAACCCGTCCAATTAAACTGATCACACTGGTCAAAATGGGAATCGAACTGAATTAAGGGGAATTAAGCACTTGCACACAATTGATAGACAATAAAAATGGCCATACAAAAAGTGTTCGAGTGCATTTAAACTGGTCAGGGTGGTCAAATTGGCAGTGAGACTAGCCTAACGGGAATTATGCTGTTGAGGATAGTTCAAGGATAATAAAACTGGCAGAAGAAGAACTGGCACTCAAACTTTACTAACGTAAACTAAGCTCTTGACGATAGTTCAAGCTCAATCACACTGGCCATACACGAATTGAAACAGCCCAATTAAACTAATCAAAATGTATGAACTGGCAATCGAACTGGCCCAGCGGGAAATAAGCTGTTGAGAGTAGTTCAAGGACAATTTTAACTGGCCTTACGAGAATTGAACCAGTCCAATTAAACTGATTGCAATGTTCGAACTGGCAATCAATCTAGCCTAAAGGGAATGAAGCTGTTGAATAAAGCTCAAAGAAAATAAAACTGGCCATACCAGAACTGATCTAGTTAAATTAAACTAATCAGGATGGTCGAACTGGCAACCAGACTGGCCTAACGGGAATTAAGCTGTTGAGGATAGTTCAAGGACAATCAAACTGGCCATACGAGAAATGAACCAATACCATTAAACTGGTCATGACGGTCGAAGTGGCAATGAGACTGGTCTAACGGGAATTAAACTGTTGAGGATAGTTCAAGGACAATGAAATGAAACAGGCCATACGAGAATGGGGCCAGTCCAATTAAACTAATCCGCGTAGTCGAATTGACAATCAAACCGGCCCAACGGGAATTAAGCTGTTGAAAGTAGTTCAGGAAAAATTAATCTGGCCTTACTAGAATTGAACCAGACCAATTAAACTGATCAATGGTCGAAATGGCAATCAATCTGGCCTAACGGGAATTAAGCTGTAGATTATAGTTCGAACACAATCAAACTGGCCATACGAGAACTGATTCAGTTAAATTAAACTGGTCAGGATGGTCGAACTGACACTACGACTGGAATAACGGGAATTAAGCTGCTGAATATAGTTAAAAGACAATCAAACTGGTCATACGATAACTGATCCAGTTAAATTAAACTGGTCAGGATGGTCGAACTGGGAATAAGACTTGCCTAACCGGAAGTAAGCTGTAGAGGATAGTTCAAGGACAATCAAACATGCCATAAGGGAATTGAACAAGTCCAATTGAGCTGGTCAGGATAGTTTTACTAACAATCAGACTGGCCTAACAAGAAATTAAGCTGTTGAGGATAGTGCAAGGTGTATCAAACTGACCATACGAGGATTGAACCATGCAGTCCAATTAAACTGGCCAGAAGAGTCGAACTGGCAATCAGACTGGCCTAACGAGAATTAAGCTGTTGAGGATAGTCCAAGGACAATCAAACATGCCATACGAAAAGTGAACAAGACCAATTAAACTGGCCAGAATGGTCGAACTGGCAATCAAACTGGCCTAACGTGAATTAAGCTGTTGAGGATAGTTCAAGGACAATCAAAATGGCTATACGAGAAATTAACAAAAAACAATTAAACCGGTCATGATGGTTGAAGTGGCCATGAGACTAGTCTAACGGGAATTAAGCTGTTGAGGATATTTCAAAGACCATAAAATAAGCCATACGAGAATTTAACCAGTCCAATTAAACTGATCAGGAGGGTTGAGCTGGCAATCAAAATTACCTAAAAGGAATTAAGCTGTTGAGAATAGTTCAAGGACAATCAAGGCGGCGATACAAGTATTGAACGAGTCCAATTAAACTGATCAGGATGGTCGTAACGACAATCAAACCGGCCTAATGGGACTAAAGCTATTGAGAATAGTTCATGGACAATCAATCTGGCAATACACAAATTGAGCCAATCCAATTAAACTAATCAGGATGGTCGAATTGGCAATCAAACTGGCCCAACGGGAATTAAGCTGCTGAGCGCAATTCAAGAACAATCAATCTGGCCTTACTAGAATTGAACCAGTCCAATTGAGCTATCAGGATGATCCAACTGGCTATCAGTTTGGCCTAACGGGAATTGAGCTGTTGAGGATCTTTCAAAGACAATCAAACTGGCCATACAAGCACTGAACCAGTCAAACTAAACTGATTGGAATGGTCAAACTGGCCATCAAAATGACCTAACGGGAATTAAGCTGTTGAGAATAGTTCAAGGAAAATCAAAGCGGCCATACAAGTATTGAACGAGCCCAATTAAACTGATTAAGATTGTCGTACCGGAAATCATACCTGCCCGACTGGAATTAAGCTCATGGGTATGGCTCGAGGACAACGAAACCGGCCATACGAGAATTTAACCAGTCCAATTGAACAAATCAGGATAGTCGAACTGACAATCAAACCTGCCCAACGGGAATTAAGCTGTTGAGGGTAGTTCAAGGACGATCAAACTGGCCTTACAAAAATTGAACCAATCTAATAAAACTGACCAGGATGGTCGAACTGGCAATCAGATTGGCCTAACGGGAATTAAGTTGTTGAGGATATTTCAAAGACAATGAAACTGTTCATACGAGAACTGATGCTGAACAATTCAACTGATCGCATAAAATAAAATTGCAGATTTGTTACACTTTATATGTTACTTATGATGACGTTTTTTGCCTCTGGTTCCCTCACGGTTTTGTACGGTCGTTTGAGATTCTTTAAATTATGGGAACTCTAAACGCCTTTTATAAAATCTACACCCAATATTTGTCCTCAAAACTTATGAATCATCATTTCTGGGCTTTTATGAATGTAAGAAATTTAAGATGAGTTCGATAATTGTTTTAACCCCTTTAAAGAGCATCTCCGCCGTAATTTTGACGATCACCGATTTCTATAAAATTTGCACCATGTATTTGGATGCCCGTTTTGAGCATATCTGCAAAATATCGCGCCAAAATATTATTTTTCTAGGAGAAACTTAATTTTGAAATTTATGCGTTCACGCCCGAATCACTTGCGGCCGCTCTACTGGCAACTCTGAGCAAGAGCAAGAGGAGAGTGGCGTCAGAGCGCAACGGCGCGATGTACGATTTTCAAATTTGTGTCGTAGTATAGGTAATTTTTAACGCGTTGCCGAGGTGCTTTTGATACTTGCGTACTTTTGAAAAGTGATAAGATTCTAATTGCCTCACGGCGACGTTGAGGGGGTGATCAGCGTTTTGGCAGGGAGTAAATAAGCGGGATGCGACCGTTGGAAGGAGCGAGAGGTGACTCCGATCGAGATAAGCGGGGAGGCAGAAAAACTACAAGAACTATAAAAACACCCCAAGACACACCTCAAGGAAAGACAGACAACAAGGAAAGTAAGCCGAGTAAGAAGGAGAAAACGAAAGAAGCGAATACGACCGAAAATAGCGGCGGAGAGATGGTAAAGTGCGAGGGTTGCGACCGATGGGTAGTTCTAGAGGCGACGCCATTTGAAGCAGGAGGCAGAGGCAAGCCGCTACAGATGCGCGCTGTGCATCAAAATTGAGGTACTGCAGGAGCTAGTAGAGAATGCCCTGATGAAGGCAAAAGAAAATTGGAGAGAACGAGAGGAGTGTCTCAGGGCGCTTTTTGAAGAGGAGAAAACATTGAGGACAGCAGAACAAGCTAAAAGGAGGAAGCTAGAAAAACAAGTTGCAGAGCTCATCAACAACCTAGAGGCAATGCAGCGTGAGACGAGGAAGGAAAGGAGGCCCCCGAGCCCGCACATGACGCAAGAAGGAGAAGGGAGGATACAGGAGACAGGCCAGGTCAGGTAAGACAGATTGATGTCACCTCCGACAGGTCAAAGAAACTCCCGGGTCGGAAACGGAACCCAGAAAGTGGTAGACGAGGACAGCCAAGTGATTGACCAGAACAGGGGGAAGGCAATCAGGGTAGAAAACAAAGAGACCGAAACTGAGGAAGTGACATGCATAGACATAGAAAAGACGGACAACCCAGGGGCAAGGACAAATATTGCCTTCCTGCTAGGCGATGCCAATGCAGAGAAACTAAAGCCTGTACTGGAGGAGGAGGTGAAGGATGCTAGAATGAAGACGTGGTTCAAGTCAAGGGCGACTTTGGGACGAGCTCTGGAACATGCAAAAGATGTGAAAGAACTAGATGAAGGAAAAACAACCCTCGTAGTCATCTACGCAGGCATGGAGGATGTCATGAGTGGACAGGAGGTCACCAGCACGATCGAAACGACAAGGATCCAGCTGAAGGAACTGCTGCAGAAGTCGCAATGGCACTGCTATGCAATATGTGCGGTACCTATGATACAAACAAGAGGACAAGAGACCTTGCAGAGAGCAACGGAACTTAACGACAGCCTGAGGAGACTATGCAGAGAGATGGGCCAACGAGTAGATTTTGTCCCAGTGACGGGAATGTGGAATAGACCAGGTTGGCTGCAAGGGACACAGTACTCAAAGGAGGCAGCAGAACATGTGACGACGAGAATGAGCGCTAGGTTTCGGGCTTTTTTAGAGACCCCAAGGGGGCCCAAAACGCCGAGGAGAAAAGAAGGCAAACGAGATCAACTGGAAGGGCTGCTGAGAGCCTTGATGGAACAGCTGAAAAGTGGTTAGACGAGGGGCGCGACGAGCCTGGGGCAGAGGGGCCAGGACAGGCAGCGGAGCAGGGGAGACTAAGGAGAGTGAACTTGAATTCGTTTGGTGCAGGCATCAGAAAAAAGAGACATAGAAGAGGACGTAAACGCAGGGAGAAACTCAATCTTGCTTTCTTGAACATACAGGGGGGTCGAACAGAAAGGAAATGGGAAGAGATATACAACCACATGCGGCAAGAACGGATAGCCCTGTTTGGGGTGGTGGAAACCCACCTTAGGGGGGAAGAGGTACCACCTCATGACCAAGACTGTGTGGGAGGGCTGCAACCGAACAACGGAGGACAGAAGAGGAGGGGGCATTGGATGTCTTTGGAGCAAAATGGAACAATGGACCAGAAGGACCCCTGAATGTAAAGAGCACATGTGGATGCTGGGAAAGCGGATGGGCAGACCGGTGGCCATAGCAGTGGTGTATTTTTGGTCGGGGAGCCAAGAAGAAATGAACCAAAAAATTTATGAATGCTTAATGCAGGACATACAAGAGCTGCAGGGGCAGCACGAGGTGATTGTGTGTGGGGACTTTAACGGACATCTAGACGAACTAGATGGGAAGACTGATGCCAATGGCAGGCGACTGATGGACCTAGCTAGACGAAACAACCTGGTGGTAAGCAACCTGGAGGAGAAATGTGAGGGAACTGTCACATGGGCAGCAAGGGATCAACGCTCAAGCATAGACTATAGCCTACTGTCACCTAGAATATACGACAGGCTGACAAGCATAAAGATAGATGAGGATGGCTTGGGCAACCTGGGGAGCGACCACAACCGCCTCAGATTGATCTTTGAAACACATGTGGACAAAACAGAGAAGGGAAAACAGGAACATAGAACAGGACACCCAACAGAGAGGGAGATAGAGAAAATAGCGACAGCGCTGGAGGGCTTGAGCATACCTCTCAAAGGATATAAAGACATGGAAAATGTAATGAAAAATGCCCTGGAGGAGCAGATCCGGTCATGACCCCGACAGAAGCGAAGACCGAAGGCTTGGTCGAACCACGAGGTGGACATAGCGGTGAAAAGAAGAAGAGAGGCGAGCCGGTACCACCGCGGAATTGTAAAGAGGGGCAGGCGAGAGGAAGTCAATAGAGCCTGGGAACTCTTCAGAAACTGCAAGCAGAAGGCAGCTGCATGCATCCAGGCCTGTATACAACGGTGTGATCAACGATTTATGGAGGAACTTCGGAGAGCTGGAAAGAGTGCACCACAGAGCTTCTGGAGGAGACTACGGGGGGAGGCCAGGTCAACGAGCCACACCCAGATGTTGAAACAGCCGGAAACCAGAGCAGAGATGTTGGGGGTGCAATGCATCCCTCTCATAGAAGAATGGTACGGGAACATGATCGGGGCAGAAGAACCAGTGTCCGTGGAGGGAGATCAGGAAATCCCTGATCTGGACAATAATAGACCAGGGGCCGCCGGCGGAGCTTAGAGTAAGACCCACAAATGGGGAGCTATCAAGAGCGGCACAGAGGGTTGACGCAAAGACTGCAATGAGAAGCGATGGGATCCCCATGTCACTTATTCAGGGTCTGGGACCGAGAATGCGAGCCTTGGTGGCCGAAAGTCTCACAGAGATCCTCGCGGATGCCCAAGTACCGGAGACATGGAAAGAAACAAGAATGAAGCTCTTGTACAAGGGAAAAGGCGAAAAGGCTGAACTCGGTAACTACCGGTCAATCAGCATCACATCAGTGCTTTACAGAATGTGCACTCAGATTATCAGAACGAGACTGCAGAAATGGGCCGAGGAAACGGAAGTGCTGGGAGAGCTGCAGAACGGTTTTCGAACAGGAAGATGCATAGAAGACAACCTATTTGTGGTAACACAGTGCATCGAAGTGGCAGCTGCCCAGGAGGGCAGACCACTTTACGCAGCGTTCCTGGACATTTCCAAGGCATACGACACGGTGGACCGGAACATATTCTGGAGTCGACTTCGAGGGCTAGGAATAAACGAGGCAGATGTGAATCTGCTGCAGGCACTGTATGATGGGGTCTCGGTGCGGATTGAGTGGGAGGACCACATGACCAAACGTCTACCAGTACCCAGGGCCCTGAGGCAAGGATGCCCACTATCCCCCTTGCTATTTATGTTGTATGTAGCACCGTTGGAGAAAGCACTGGAGCAGTCGGATGTGGGCTTCGACCTATCATACAGAATGGAGGGAGCCTGGAAGCGGCAAAGGATACCAGCCCTCATTTATGCCGATGATGTGGTGCTCCTGGCCGACTCGCCGGAGGACCTCCAGGTGCCTCTGGACATCTGCGGGGAGCTCGCCACACACCTTAGACTCCGTTTCAACCAGAGCAAGAGTGCGGTCTTAGTCTGGGGAGATCAAGATGGACCAAATCAGAAACCAGAGGAACAACAGTGGCACCTGCAGGGAGGGAACTTGACAAGACAAAACACGGTCAAATACTTGGGAGTGACCCTGGCTGCGGAGTCCGACTACCTGAAGGTCCATGAACGGGAGAAGAGACTGAGAGCGATAAGGGGGAAAGGAGTCCTGGCGAAGAAGACCACTTAGACCTTCAACAGGTTCGAGGTGGTGCGGGGGCTATGGAAGATGTCCATCGTTCCGGGACTCACGTACGCAAATGGCGTACTCGTCCTCTCATCGCAAACAAGAGAATTCCTGGAGAGAAGACAGAGGGAGGCGGGAAGAATGGCCTCGGCAGTCCCGAGAACAGCACCCAACGAGGGTGTCCAGGGGGACCTAGGCTGGTCGTCCTTCGAGGCCAGAGAAGCCAGCGCCAAGGCACTGTACGAGAGGAGAGTGCACAGACTCCCGGATGGGAATTGGGCCCACCGCACCCTGCGCTACATGATATACAAGGAAAGAGGCACGAAATGGATGCACAGCCTCCGAAGGCTACGGGACCGCTATGGGTTCGAACCGATCTGGCTGGAGTCAGCGGGCGAGAACCGGGTGGGCTCAGCGACAATCAGAAAGGGCATCCAAGCAGTGGAGACGGAGAGATGGAGAGCGGGGGCGGCGGCGAAGCCGTCCCTCGCGTTGTACTACACGGAGAAGGAGGCCATAAAGAAAGAGCCCTGGTATGACAACTCGACGGGCAGTGGACTCCTCGCAGAGGCCCGCATGGGTACATTACGGACCCGGGTGTGGAGAGCCAGGTTCACGGAGGGACAGGAGAGGACGTGCACACTCTGTGGGCAGACCGACGAGACGACGGAGCACCTGGTGCTGCAGTGCCGGCACATTGTACCGGTCCCTAGTACGACGGTGCTACCAGTAGCACTGGGTTTCCGAATCTGTGCAGAGCAAGGAGAGGAAGTGCAAAGGAATGTTTGATCGGCGGTAGAGGTGACGAAAAGGCGGCTGGAAGTCTGGTGGAGAGAGACACATCGGCGGAGGGAGTGCAACCGACCAGCGGAACACCAAGCGGAAGCGGAAGTCGCGGGAGGCGCGACTGACTAGGCTAGATCCAGTATCCATTACTGTTGATCACCCGATACAAAGGGGAGAGCCGCAGACTCCAATACAATCCAATGGCCAAGTGTCGTTACTCTGAAGCGTAGCTGATTTAGTGGCACTACTCCAAAGTTGGCTTACTAACGCTCTCAAAGCTACAAGCGCGAGCGCGTGGCTTCATGTATGGCAGTGGCGTACTGGGGGGGGGGGGGGGGGGGGGGAGCCCCCGGTTGGGGGAGCCCCCGGTTGGTACGCCCATGATCTATGGTTTCATTTGCGCGAAAACGCGTGCAAATGATTAACGAGAACAAGCCCCATGCCCGCGCCTGTAGCTTTGACAGCATTGTAAACTAAGTATGAAACGGAGTACAGACCATTGCAATATTTACAAGTCCTTAGCCCAGCGTGGGATCCCCTCAACCCAGCACGCGCATGTTCGTAGCTTCAGAAGGCGACCAAATCACGCGCCATACGCAAGAACATTAAAAATAGAACCGGCCAGAAGCCTTTTTTTTTCTCGAAAGGTCTTTAGTCCGCAGATAATCTTATGATTATGTCTGCATGCGAACAGAGTGTTTTTGTTTTTTAATATATGAGCAGTGGGCCCTGGTTTTAAGCTGAGACCGCAGTCAAAGAAAGAAGCGCGAGAGCACGAGATTCCGACCAGAGATGGCAGTAATGACATTACTGTAATGGAATTACAGTAATTAAATTACGTTTTGGAGTAATGAGTAATGTAATGAATTACTTCTCTAGGCTAGTAGTTTAGTAATGTAATGGATTACTTTCAGGGAGTAATTTGGAGAAAATTACCCATTACTTTTGAAATTACTTTTGTCCTAAATTAGAAAATTCGTTTGCAAGCTTTAAGAAAGACGAGACAAATTATTTTGCATGGTGAAATGTTGTGAAAGAGCATCGGAGGAAATAATCGATGGCCACCTGAGCGCAAAGCCTCGTACGAAGAGCTGGACAGACGCACGAAGGAGGGCTGGAAAGGCGAAGGAGATAAGCTTGCGTGTAGACTTCGCTGAAAGGCAACGGCTTACGAACTCCAGGCAAGACAGATTCACGGCGTCGCGTTATCACGACGATACCATACTTCGTTCATTCCTAAGCTGACAGTGCGGTGGGAGCTGCAAGCTAACCAGAACCAATCAAACACCTTCTTTTAATCACGTGTCCCGTCCCTTTCTCTGCGCGTGGGTATGTACGAGAGCGTGGTTACGTGGCGAACGATAGACGTGTGACTGCTCCAACAAACACGTAGCTTCCACCGTTCATCCCTAAGCTGACAGTGCATCAGCTTAGGGATGAATGGCTCATAAGCTACAAGGCGACGGGTACATCACCAGTGAGCTAAACATAATTTAAAACCTGAGAGGACAGGACAAACAGATACCAGCCTTGAGCAAGGTCAAACCGCAATCTTCGACTATTGTGAACAACAAACGACCGGAATAAATAGTTAATTCCAAATGCCTTGTCAAAGCCCCGGAACGTTTCGTGCGTCCTTGAGCAAAGCAGGTGTCGCTCGCGGTATGCCTCGCTGCCTTCCCTTGAGAAGTTTATTTGGGAATAAGCCTATAAGCAGATATCGACCCCCCCCCCCCCACCCCGTTTGTTGGGAAAGTACACAATTTAGGAAGCTCGCGCCATTCCTCAACTGGCGACGCTTCCTTTGTGTGACAATGCGCAAAAACTTGGACTCTTCGGGTGTTTCGAAAAAATGCTCCTTGAAAGGAATGACCGAGAATAGGTCAAATATGCTGGGTGACAACTTCTCTTGGCAATGCAGTTGACGGTACAGGCACGCGTTCTCTCTCCCATTTTGACCGTTGAATAAAGCTGTGCGCGGGCTCTCCTCCTCGCCAATGCATTGCCAAGAAAAGTTATTGACGAGCATATACTCCTCTCGGGAGAATAGAATAAGATTCCGTCCGAGGCGGAAGGGAAACGTTTCACGTGACGACTTCTTGTAAGAACGAGCCATTGCCCGACTTAACAAACTGACACGGACTACAACGTCTAAACCAGGAAGACGGAAACATATCACCCTTTTAGTAAGAACCTTCACCGTTGAATGAAGAGCAAAACTGGTGAGTCGACTGTCTTTCTGAGTCACATCTAAAGAAACTATTCATCATGTTTAACACTTCTGTCGTGTGCGCCAGCAAAACCACTGTTCAGTATATATGGTTCACTTTGAGGCACATAAGGTTGTTGCGGTGTAAACTGGAAGATCTGAGTTTTGATACATATAGACCAACTCAGCTCTTTGACGTGACATCACTGCGGTGGCGCTGCTGTCGGCACTGCGCATGCGCAGCGCCTCGCTTCTCCCGGATCTGATTCCTGCACATGCGCTGTGTGGGCAAACGAGGGCTTGTTTTGTAAACGCTGTGTTGGTGTATACGGTAAATAAAATGAGCACGAATTACTGCCTCAAGGTATTCAAAAGTAATGTCCAAGTAATTTCAAAGTAATTTCATTACTTTTCGAAGGTAATTGTAATGTAATGTCATTACCTTTAGTCGGCGGTAATTTGTAACGTAATTTAATTACATTTTTGCAGTTTTCAGAAAAGTAATTAGTAATGTAATTTAATTACTTTTTGAACGTAATTTTGCCATCTCTGATTCCGACTTTGAACTTTTCTTCCGCAAAACAAGCGCACGCGCTAGAAAGGCATGTCTCGAAGCAAGCAGCGCGGGCTAGTTCGCACTTGAAGCTTTAAGAGTGAAATGATGTAGTGCACGTGCATTCGACAGCTTGATGAGGTGGAGACTTCACGCCGTGCGTGGCAGACCAAGATTTTTTTTTGCAAACAATAAAATTACTAGTTTTTTCCGTTTCCACATCATTTTTAAAAGGGAAGACTCTTGTTCTCCACTGGAGTGCTTTTCAACGGTGAAATCTAGGATATCTGACGGTCTACTTTCCCGCAACGCACTCCAGGGGGCCAAGATCACTGAGGAGGGGAAGGTTTGACTGGAATGTTCTTTTGACTTTTTCATTCCCTCAGCCGCAGTGATTGGCCGCAGTGGATAGGCCGCAACTCTCCAAGTTACGCTCGCCAAGTTACGTTGTAAAGAGATGCTATAAAAGTATAAAAACTATAAGTGCTGGCCAAGTTACGTTGAAACGAGGTGCTATAGAAAGTAAATAACTCATATAGAATCCTAACAATTTAAGCTTCTTCGATTGCTTTGTTTGCAGAAATACTCGCATATGACACATAAAATAGTTTTCACTTACAGTCACTGACAACTCAATAAACGCAGTGCTTGGCTTATTATGTTTTTTTTTTCTAACCTCGGGATTTGTTCTCCAACGTTTTCATCGGAAATAAGATTGCGGGAAAAACCGCAATAAGATTGCGGTTTTTAACGCAATCTTATTGACTGCGAAGCGATAATATGCTCGCCACGTCTTGCCTTTTCTAAGCGGCGGAAAAGTGGGAAACAATTATAACCATCATGTCAGATTTGATTTAAATTACTGTAGCTAGAAAATAGTTATTCTTTATTACTAGAGGCATTGTTAAACATGGCAGGTTGATTATAAATCCGCCCGATCGCTGATAGTGATAACTATGCGGAAGAAATAATTACTGTAAATTAAAAGTAAAAGGAGATTAAAAACATTTTATTGACCTGAAACTTGCCATACTAAAACGAAAACAACTTGATTTCCTAGAGAAAAGGAACAACAGAAGAAGCACAAATCTCCAAACACAAATTTAATAGGTGACTGGTCAGCGACCAAATAAATCCGCCTGATCCGGGTATCGAACCCGGGACCTCTCCATTTCCAGAGGAGCGCTCTACCAACTGAGCTAACCAGGGGCTAGACGTCTGTAGAGGAAACAGGTTTTATCAGCTGCCACCAGTCTAACACCAATTGGTAGAAGGCTTGCATTTTAAGGTTATGATTATAATGCAATTAAATGTTGCAAGCGGGCTGGACAAGAATGGCGAAAATAATCCCTGGAGAAGGGGAACAAGAGGGACAAAGGACAAACACAAATCCCCAAACACTGCTAGGTGACTGGTGCGCGACCGAAAGCACAGTCACCTAGCTGTGTTTGGGGATTTGTGTTTGTCCTTTGTCCCTCTTGTTCCCCTTCTCCAGGGATTATTTTCGCCATTCTTGTCCCGCTCGCTTGCAACTTTTCATTTAATTTGATTTTCTAGTTTGATTAAAAGCTTTATTTTCTTTTTTTTTCTTTTACGCTCTGGTTTGCTCGCAATACGACATTACTTTTCTATTTTTTCGTATGTTTCTTCCGCATTCTGATTTGCTTGCAGTAGCACATTATGTAACTAACGAACAAAGTGGAAGGTAGAAAGAACGCCAGTCTTGGGCAGTAACTATAGTTACTTGCAGCGCGTTACCGGTAACTAGTTACTTTTTCAGTCACTTGTAACTGTAACTCGTTGGTGCTTAGTGAAAAGAACTCGTAACTGTAGCAGAGTTGCTATTTTTTGGAAGTAACTGTAAAAAGCAACGCCGTTACAGTTACTTCTCAAATTTATGTGCAAAAATATTGCAAACACGACCGCCAAATCGTCTCGCAACTCGTGAGAAACCCAAGTCCTGGTATGGGAAGAGCACGGTGAAAACTGCTGCAGAGGGGAAACAAATTAAAATATAAAGCAACTATACTTTGGGTGACCCTACTTGGCCAAGCTGGTCCCACCAACTAGGAGGATGGGGACGTTTGTGTCCGTACCAGCCCTATATTGTACATCGCCCACAGTGCACGCAGATGTAGCAAAACGCGGCATCGCTAAAGTAGTTTTCTTTTCTTGGTCTGGCGGAAGGTGCGAGTGCTTTTTGTGGAGGACAGTTTTTGGTGATTGTTGCCCCAAACGCCCGCAGACTTACGGAACAGCCGATTTTCCGAAACGCGTCTTTTTGCCGCCAAGCATACGGTTCGTAGTTCAACGTGAGCGCGTTGTGAAACCAAATAAAAAAACAAAAAAAAAACTGAAAGAATAAACATAGGGACGGACAGAACAGCAGAGCTATTTATGCCACTGACAGGTGGGAGACAGTATCGATAGCACTGCTGTTCTGTCCGCCCTTATGTTTATTCTTTTATTTTATTTAAATTCGTTCGGTTCCTTCCTCTCTAATTTGAATCCTCCAACTCTCAGATGCACTCTTGCGGGATCTCGACTCTGACTTCAGGCCCACAATCTCTCCCTTCCGATCTCACCAGGAGTTGCGCGACGCCACCGCTGCCGCGGTGCATGCTGGTACCTGTAGTTCTTCCCAGTTTTCCGGCCGCGTCAATGCGCATTGTACGCCCGCCCGGCGTTTGGAAATTTTCTGGTTAGCACGAGACGTTTAGCCGGGTGCTTACTCATGGTTTTCAATGGATGGCTTCACCCGTTGTATGCCACGGTGCTACAATAACAGCACCAGGCAAAAAGGCCTCGGATCAAAAAGGTCTTCCCGAAAGAAAGCAGCACGGCAAAGAAAGGTAAACC
>JABSTQ010003091.1:0-195605 GCA_013358835.2 Ixodes persulcatus
TATCAAGAACAGTAGTCTGAGCATTAATCGGACATACACCACTTCACAAACTAGTCCCACATTTCCAATTCAAACAATAATTGTGCTGTATTGTTCTTCATTCTTGTCTTACTTAGGTACCAAAAAGGGATGTGTATTGGTTCTTCATTCTTGTCTTATGTAGGTACCAAAAGGCCCACTTCCGGACTAGGAACTCAGTGCAGCGGGCCTAGGCATTTTCCGTGCCTCGACATGTGGTTGCAGCACAAGCCTGAACGGTCAGCTGCGATGATCACTGGTGGACTTGCACTGCAAAACTTGGCCCGCCTGCAGAACGAGCCACTTCCCGCCCCACCAGTCCTACCCCCCACTGATGATGCTGAAGGCCGTCTCATGTCCCATCGACTCCAGACCCTGTGGACATATTCAACGGGGCATGGGTGCGGGCTCAACTCGTTGTGTGGTGCTTCCAAGAGGCACTGAATGCAGAACATGTCCTTTTTAGATTAGGTCACCAAACAATCAATTCACTGGCCATGTTAAAGCTCAAAATGCAATCGGGCCAGAAACAAATCAACCTTATACTATGGCCACACACTTTCTGGTTTAAACCGAAAAAAATCCGCCGATTTGTCAGTTAGTCAGTCGCCACAGATTGTTGCTATGTCTCTTTTCTACTCGGGTTCCAGCTGGATGACAGTGTTTGGAACTACGCTGGTGGTTGCTGTTTTGTGAATCTTCCAAAAGAAGCAAGACCAAGTTGCCTTCTTTTTTTGCGGAAACATTTTGCTTGAAAACAATTCAATCTTTGTCATCACACAAAGCAGAGGGGTAGCAGGATACAAAGGAAGTGAAAAGCTTCAGGTAATTACATTGAAATAGCTTAAATTTTTGCCATGTTCACTCTAGACTTTTCAGCAAGTTGTTCAGTGCACATTTGTTTGAAATAAACTTGTGCTTCAGAATGTCTGAAATCATATCTTGCAGTTGTGACCCCGTATGAAGAACTTTCGGTTAGAATAAATATTGCAATAGTGCAGCAATTCCTTGTGAGGACACTTTCGGTTGTTAGGCACTCAAGGGTGTCCTACCTAACAGTAGCTAAAAATGCAAGCATGCAGGGCACATGCACTCGAACTGATGGCATCACACTATTACCAAGTGCGAGCATGAATAATTTGAGCACCGTTCCCGGGTTTAGCTAGAATTGCTGTTCAATCACTGTATCAGTACGTGGTGAGCTGAAAACTTGGGCCCAATAGCTACGTCAGCACTGTAGTAGTGTGCCGTGAAAAGGCAGTGAAGTCAAATTCAGGGGTTTTACATGCCAAACCTACGATGGGCATCTGGCACGTCCCAGCGGAGAACAGGATTAATTTTGACCACCTGGGGATCTTTGACGAGCAACCAAAAGCTCGGTGACACGGCGCCACCTCCACAATGAAGAGGCAGTAGGCAAACCTCGTCAATGTGGTGTTGACTTTACTCTGGGAGGCGGTGCAAGTCCATAGAGGACTGCGAGGCACAGACCCCTGGACAAGAAAATGAGACATGTCTGAACTCAACGAAAACTATGGCAAAACTCTGTGATGACAGCATTTAATGAACGAGACAGCACATGGACAACACAATAATAAAATAGACATTACATAAATAACAGTGCCAAACTTTAGGAAACACCTGGCTATACACATTAAAACATAGATTCCTATATTTTTTTCAGGGGGATCGGTGGTCGATTGCATTAACATCTCACAGCTTGGAGCACGGGGAGTGAAAGCTTGCACAACTGAACATAGGAATCCCGAGTTCAATCCCTGCCCCTGCCCGTATCGATATGGACGATTATTGTACCGGCATGCGGTTGTGTAATGTGATGTAATTTAAAGACCCAAGGATAGCTGTGATGTAATTTAAAGACCCAAGGATAGCTGTGGTACGACACTGGCTAAATATCTCGTCTACAGTAGAGATAACAGATGCTCACTGGGGCTGACTAGCTTCCCATTGTCTAAACATACATACAACGTAATTAGTAAGAAATAAAAATACTTGGTTACTTCCTCCGCTTTGAGAGAATGTATTTAAAGCTGACGTAACTGCCCTTTTGCATAAAATGTTCACTACAAATAGCTATTCAAGAAAGAAGTTAAAAACAAAAATGATAGGCATTGCTGTACGAGATACGGTCAATACTTGCAACAACCTCAGGTCAGGGATAAAATGAAGCAAGTTACGGACTTTCAAAAAGCATTCTTATAAACACAAAATAAAATGTAAAACATTGTAATTGCTAAAAAGGAAGATGAAACAAATCGAATAAATCAGCCTATGTTGTGGCTAGGCCCCGAGAACATGCAGTTGTTGCAGCTGGATTAGTTTGTCGAGCTGCAGCACCTCAAGCTCGAACCAGCTTGTTACTCTGCTGCTGATGGAAAACCTGGGCCTGCGCCTGCTAATAGGCAACCTGACACTGACGTAGCTCCACCTGCAGCAGGTGCAGCTCCTTCTTGCGCTGTTCCTCCTTGTTGAGGGCAGCCGCACGGGCCTCCTTCTCGGAAGCAAGCATCTGCTCAAAGCATCGGTGCGGCCTCCAGTGGTCCTCACTCAGACGGCCACACGTGCCGGCTGAGGAGGTAGAGGAGTCGGGGACCTGGTTGGTGACGCAGCAACGGAACCTCCATGATGCTGACCCAGTCCAGCGGCAGTGAGGCAGGCAAATCTGGGCAAGCGCAAAACATTGATGCCATGAGTGCTACAAGCAAGATAAGGACACGACAGAATTGGTAGAAACTGCCACAATGACCAGGAATGTTAAATGCCAACTGTTGGGAAACATGAAAGTCTGCTCAAGGGTGCCTGTTCTGCACCACTCTTATGCTGTGGCTGGTTTACAGTCGCATTACTGCAGCATTTTTGTCTTTGAACGCTCGGCCACAAATATGTTTTTCCAAATTAAACGACAATGAACCTCACCACAGTGAGTGACACGAACAGTCTATACAGGATATACAAAACTGCCAAAACCAACGACCAAGGAGCAACTCTCGCTGGAGGAGGCTCTACTTGACGGACCCTTTTTCCTCGCTCTGACCCTTTACCTTCAGTGATATTGCCAGTAGCGACAGCGCAGGCTCCAAATGGTGATACTGTCAAAAGAGACAGCGCTGTTATTTCGAACCTTGTTGGCCCTCGGGCAAATGTGTGGCGTATTTGTCGATAAACACGTCATTTTCCAGACCCAAGGAATTTACTGTGTTTCTACGTGGTATTCCTAAAGGGGAAACCCACAAGTCGCATTCATGGAAACACGGCTCATTGTCACAGTCTTTAGCGTTCCTACGAGACAGTACGCGAAAATCGAAATAATAAATAGACGGAAGAGCATAGACAGATTGTTTTTTTAAGTAAACAATAGAAGCTGTGTGGTCTAGTAGCAACTAACCTTCATGTGTACGTAGCAAATGCAATCTAAAGCCGTTACCCAGCATCATGTCAGTCATCATGCTCGTTCACCGTGGCTTCGGGAATGGCGGCTGGCAGCACTGAGAGCACCAGCCAATGGCAGCCGCATTGCCATGTGGGACACTAGTGCCCCCACAAGCTGGAGGGACGGGCTCATTGGTCAGCGGGTGCAACACCAGTGCCCCCTCCTGCAAGGAGAGGCCGAAGAACATCCTGTGACAGCATCCGTGAGTTGAGATGTACAGAGCACAACACAGAAAGAAAAAGAAATCATACTGCAACTTATCCGGTACAATTTGTTGTTCGACATTTAACTGCAAGAATGAAATGTGAAACAAGTGATGATGTCATAGCTGTGCTGTTTCTTGATGTGTGTGGAAAATGCTGGAGTAGCTCAATGTGATCATCGGCAGCAGTCATATTGCGGACACAAAAATTTTTCAAATCAATAACGTATAGTACTACCCAAATTAAATTTATGCCGTCTTAATCATGCCGGTACAATGCGCTGGTGAACCTCACAAATAAATGACAATGGTTGCACACTAACATGAACACCTGAAAAAAGACAGCGGTCAACAACTGAACTCCAGCACATCTCATGTTCACATAATGGCATTTCTTAGGAGGTTACAATTAAGAAATGAGAGCTGGTAGTCAATTAAACCAGCACAAGATTTTTTTTTCTTCAAAGACTAGCACGCAAGGAGATGAGGTGCTATGTCTAATTGACGTGCACTATTTTCAGTTTCGTGCGTCGCGTTTTATTGACACGCCATGTTGCCTCTCTAATCTCCTCAAGAAAGGGGCCGGAGCCCAAGCTAGGGTGGTGTGGCGAAACCGGAATGTTCGCTGCGCAATTTCCGCTTGAATATAGCACAACACGCAAACGAAAGTTGTCTGATGTCTGCACAAGAAGCACCACAAAGATAGCGACAATTCACTGTCACTGCCCACCTGCGGCCTCGACAGTAACATGCTTGACTAGCTCCTGCAGACGCTGCGGGTTGCCACAGCAAAGTCCCCTGCAGAGTTATTTAATACACACGTCCTGTCATGTGATTTGCAAATATAGAAGAGTAATCGATTACACACCTGTTGCGTGGATGCCCCGCTTCTTCTCGGAGTCTGTTTTCTTCCACTTGGATTTACCGTTGTCCCAACACTCGTGGGCGGACGTGCGGCTGGCGGTTATACTTCGTGCAGTCTCTTCTATGCGTCAACTTTAGCTTCTTTCGGGGAGTTGTTAGTAATAGCACGAAGCAGCTCCCCTTCTTCGTGTAAACCACTCGCCCCTTCTTGTCACCTTCTTTGAACGACATCGTTGTAGGGCAAGGCACTCTAGTAGGACTCTGAAGAATCAGGAAGGGTGAAGAAGATGCTCGTTCTAGGCGGTGACAGCGACGCAGATAGGCGATGAGACCAATTGAGACGGCGAAGAACGGGCGAGACGCGGAGGGGACCGCCCGAGACGGAGAAGCCGATAGCAGCCGATAGCGACCGCCACCGTTGCCAGACTGGAGAACGCTTGTGGCTGTTTGTTCGAAAACCGGCTACAACGCGGAAAACATGCGCGCTGCGAAGCAGAAATCTTGCAGATTCTCAATTCAATGTTAGTAAAATCTGTCCCTTCAAATAAGATGAACTAATATGTTCGTAATGCACACCACAATAATGTTTTTAACTTCACTTTTTACTACAACCTCGTAACCAGACGCCTTTGACGTCTCCTCGAGTTTCCTCGAGTGGAGGAAACTTTCTCGAGGAGCTCCTCAGCCGAGGAAACGCCGAGGCGCGTCTCTGAAGCCCGATGTCTCCTCGAGTGGAGGCGAGCTGCTTTCCTCCACTCCAGTGAGTCGAGGTGGAGTGTCGAGTCGAGGCTCGTTTATGAATACGGCCGTATTTCGAAGATGCTTCTTCGTGTGTTTAGCATATTTGCGGGCAAATCGAAAGCGAAGACGAAAACGCCGGAGTACCAATTTAACGCGAATCATGTAGATGTGATTGCACGACCACAAGGCAGTCTAGAGCTCGTTATTGTCAATGCTGGCAGGGGCGGCGATTGGAGTTAGCATTTAGAATAGTTTATTGAGCTTTTTCTTATCATTGTCCCAGCAGAAGTTTGATAATAGAATGAAGCCTTTAATGCTTTTTAACGAAAGCCCCCAATCTCAAAGATTTGCCCCACATGCTGTCCGTTCGGTCGTCCTTCCTTGCATTTGTCGCTGAACTGAGCGGAGAAATTCAAGTCATCTAATTTAAACACTAATACAATTTCCGTGTTTATATTTGAGGGAGAATTGATGTCGTGACCTGGCGTTACAAGACCACCATATCAATTTAGTTTCCCTGCTAGATTTAGGGAAACAATTGACGTCACATGACGTATACTTCAAATATATATATATATATATATATATATATATATATATATATATATATATATACATACATATATATATATATATATATACATACATATATATATATATATATATATATATATATATATATATATATATATATATATATATATATATATATATATATATATATATATATATATATATACGGTGTTTCAGAGAACTCAGGCCAAATCGCTCCTGCGAAAATTACTCATCGCAACGAAAAAAGGCTTGTGTCGTTTTGGTCGAGGGCCAGAGGGCCCCTGACCCTCGACTAAAAGAAAATTATTAAAGCACGGGATAATTAAGTTGTTAATTATTTTCGCGTAATTAACTTTTTTAATATTGCGTTTAAGGGCATGGTTTCAATTAGAAAATTGCTCAGCATCATCAAAAAACACTAAATCAACAAATTGCAGAACGATAGAAGGCACACGAAGCGTTTTTCAGCTTTCTGACAAACCACACAAATTCGACGGGTTTTTAAGTTTCGGTTTGCTACCGGAGCGCATCTTGGCCCCGGTGGCACCGCGCCCTGTGGATAGATAGTGCAACCAACCTCTACTGCGCTGTCATCGCGCGACACAGCAGAGGCTGGTTGCACTATCTCTCCATCTCTTTGCATCTTCGATGCAAAGAAATTGCACATATTTATCAGTATTAATCACTAAAAGCTATATGCTCTCTTTTCAAATCGACATATTTAGAAGATTGATCCTAATACCCAATAATAGCGAGCTGAGGCCATTGTCATGCATAAACATTGAAATGGCACATATTTGCCATAGCCATTAATACTAATGGCTATGGCAATTAGTACTAATGGCTACCATAGCCATTAGTACTTATTTAAAACCTATCTAAGTAAAAAATAAATGGTAATAACCAATAATAGCCAATTCAAACCCTTCCATTTAGTAACACATAAATAGGTTATAATTATCAATACTTTTACTAATAGCCATTTGTAGTCATTTTTATGCCAATCTCATAAAAATACATGCTTATAGCCAATACCAACCACTTAAAGACATTCTCATACCTAAACACTAGCATAGCACAGAATTGTGATTTATACTCACTAATAGCCATTGAAGTCAATCTCGTCAAAACGAGATGCAAGTAGACGACAATAGCTACTTAAAGCCATTCCAGTTGGTAAACGCCAAAATCGCAAAAAACTGTCAACACTAGTGATTACTAGTGTTGATAGTTAGAAGGCGAACACACAAAGTTGCAATGGTGGTGGTGAAACAGTTTTAACATTAAACGATTACACAGAGACAGCATAATCCACACAGACGAAGCTGCATAATGGTGGTGAAACAGCGTGAACAAAAAATGATTACACAGAGTGACAGAGAGAGGATAAGGCACACACACGAAGCTGCAATGACAGTGGGGAAACAGCTTGAACATTAAATGATTACAACGAGCCAGGAAAAGGCACACACGAAGCTGCAATGATGGTGGTGAAACAGCTTTAACATTAAAAGGGCCCACCAACAATTTTTTGACTGGTTTGAAGTTCGCGCTGAAACGGAGCTCCCTGAAAGCAGGAACACCGAGGGAAAAAAATATTACAGAAATTTGCAATATTTTGTGAGTTATTAACAAATTAAATATTACAGAAAACAACTTTAAATAAGCAAAACATTGCGCTTCATGACGTAAAATGAAACAGTTTAGCGATTGGAGCAAAGCGGTTGGCCAATTGGACGCGAGTTTGGTTGATAGCCCGTCGGCCCGGACGGCCATTAGGCCTCGCTGCAAAAATCGTAGCTTTGGAATCGGGTTGCCATCATCGATGAATTTACCGGGCTTATTGGATTTTGGGCGCCGAATTCTTGAAAAGGAGTGCGGAGCTGGGCGTCGCGCTGTACGAGGACACACCACGCAAGCGCCGCGACGCGTCTCTGCCTGAGTCCGCTTCGACAGCCGCGGAAGGCTCGTCTCCCGCAACTCCGCCACCGGAGCCACCTCGGCGAGTAGGAGGTACTCCGCCGCTGGGAGGCGCGCATGAGCGACGAGGCGTTGTTTTCGCCCTTTTTGAACTTTAATTTGCAACTTTATTAGCTCTATAAAAACGACTTTTTAGAGAAATAATGACGGTTAACGTGTGATATACTTTATTCCGCTTCAAAGTTTCTGGGACGGCTCTCGCCAATCACGAAACCCAGTGAATGTGACGTATAGTGAAAGGGAGCGCCGTTATGCGCGCGCATTCGGCACCTCGCGGCGCCACCGTCGGAGGAGGTGTTTCCGAGTTGTCAAATTAAAATATGATGCGCTAATATTTTTAAACTCTTTCGTTGTCCACTGGGTTTGCGGGACCACTAGCGTGGAGAAACCGCAAAAAAAAAAGTAGACGCTCAAATACTGTTGGAGGGCCCCTTTAAACGATTAAACTAAGACAGGACAACGCATACAAACGAAGCTTCAGTAATGGTGGTGAAACTGCTCGAGCATTACACGATTACACACAGACAGGACAAAGCATATACACGAAGCAGCGATAATGGTGGTGAAAGATCTTGAACATTAAACAATTATACAGAGAGAGAGAGGAGCAGGCACACACACGAAGCTGCAATAATGGTTGTGAAATTGCATGAATTTTAAACGATTACACCGAGACAGACATGGCACAAACACGAAGCCGCATTTAGGGTGGTGAAAAACCTTCAAGAATAATCGTTTAGACAAAGAAAAGACAAGGCACACACACGCAGCTAATTTGATGGCGGTGAAACAGCTTGGTCATTAAACCAATACACAGAGACAGTACAAAGCACCCATGAAGCTGCAACGTGGGTTTTGGAACAGCTTGAACATTAAAAGATTACACAGAAACAAAAAATGTAACGATTACACATTGACAAAATACGCATTTAATTTCGAAGTGGCGTGCCGCAGTGGGCTGACGTCAAAGATCGTGTCGTAAACCAATCATAAAATAAAGTGTTCTCTCAAAATTTGCGCTTTCATATTCACAGTGACCTTTCGTCGTGAGCATCATGACGAATACTTTTAAAATAAATAGACAACTAAAAATGTAGTTTCTCCAGAATATTTTTGTTTTTTAGTTGCACCAATGCCTGCGGTAGCGTTACGCAATATGCAGGAGAAATATAAAATGCACAAATAACACAAGCTAAATCAATAAATTACTAAATTCACGATTACTGTACCCCCGTGTACGTACACGAGGCGAAGAACAAAAAAAAAAAAAAGACTAGCGAGTCATCATTTCTACTACCGTCCTGTTGAACTCATCAGGATTACTAATGAAGAATCCGACATCAAAAGGACCTAAAGTTTCATAGATTAGCTGCATGCTTGTCAATGAGACACATCTAGAGAAAACAAAGAAAGCAATTAAGATTCAAGCAAATGCACTGCCCCGTTTCAGATGAACTGAACGCAAGAACGGATGTTAGGAAACTTGGATTTTATCGTGATTTTGTGGGACACCTGAGTTGAATAACAACAAAAACAAAAAAAAAAAGCTGCAGGATTGGTGTAAACTAAAAAAATATAATTACTCATCAAAAAAATGTAAAGTTCTGTGACTCATTTGTCCCGGAAGAGTTTTGTTTCTCCTCGGTCACGGATGAAATCACAAATCTGGCATGTGCCAGGGCTGGGCAGAGACACTCCAAAAGTATTCGGGAATGCAAAAACTGAGATACATGTGTTTTAAAAACCAAACTGCAGATAGTGAGATGCATTTGTATTTTATGCCACAACATATTCCTGAGATACTTCTGCAAAACCGGAGAAAAGTATCCCGGAATACAGACAGAGATACTTATAGAAATACATATGTCCCCGAAAGGTTGTGCGGGGAGTGCGTAGTTAGTGGCGCATATCAATGGTAATGGGTAATGTAGGCTTGTGCTCCTTTTTTCTGTCATTTGATGCTAGATCCCCTTACCTCGAACTCTTTTTTGTCATTATTGTCACTAAATAAAACATGTCATTCCGTTGAACAACATAATTACAGAACGCTAAAGACTGCGTACTATGTTTTTTTTTTTAAATGCGTCTGCCCGAAATGAACCTTCTTTCGCCGTGAGGGCGGATCTAAAACTGTCGTATTATAGGCTTCTGGGTGACCCATAGTGTAGGCAGATTGGACAACAGGTCCGTACTTTTTCTTCACTCAGCTGCTTTACAACGTTCACTTTGCTAAATTGAAAAGAGTGGAGGGCTTTGTGGGAGGGGGTGATTTTGTTAGTCTCGACTGTAACCTAATCCAATGATTATTTTTTAATGTCGGTGACTGAGAGGGATCATGGCATAGGGCGGGTACATATTACAAAGTACGAAGCAACTTGCACCAAAAAGATGTTTTTATCTTATAAATTTATCTGAAAAAGTAAAATAAATATAACGAAATACCTAAGTCTGGCAAATATTGCGGTACAAGTGATACATCTTCAATGTATTTTACTACTGAGACACAATTGCGTTTTTCGAATGTTTCTCGATACAGAGATACATATACTCGAAAGTATCTCTAAGATACTATTGCGATACATTTGTATCTTGATACTGCCCAGCCCTGGTATGAACTTCTCTAACTCATCTCGACATAGAAATACAAACCAAAGTAGAAAGGGCCCAGAAAGCGCGGCTCTAGAAGTGTTTTCGGGAGAAGGGAGCGCTACACAGGTACACGAGCTTCGGGTTCCGAACGAAATGCTCACGCATTTCGAAACTGACGCTACAGCCTTCTTAAAATGGCACGGAAACGAAATTCCAGGGCTCATTTTCTAGTTTAAATGTGTTGTACTCGTATGTTGCAGCATAACCGCAAAAACGCCAGTCTTTCGTTGAAAGACACAAGAACACTAAATTTAAAGCTAATTAAACGATCTCCCTATGTGCACCTGGCTTATGCCTGTAAAGCTTAGGTTGGAGATTATCTAGCAACGTTGGGGATCTTGTTACGTAGGTCATGACGTAGCAAGAACCGTTACATAGCCGCTCTAAACATCCGAACAGCTCCGCTCTTTGGAAGAACGCTCAACTGTTTAAAGCGGTTATTAAACGATTTTTCAACTTTTTCCTTCTTAGCTTTCCTCCTCAACTCACGAATCGCGCATTGTGCCAAAGAGTTCAGAAAGATGGAAAGGAGAGACTTTCTTCTTGCTTGGACACTCGTTTATGTACCCGCACACAGCCATTCTCTCCATAGAAGATTAGCCCGTCGCTGAAAACTCGTACACAAGTAGCTTTCCCCACTCCGTTCACCCCTAAGCTGACAGTGCTGTGGAAGCTACGTGCTCCTTGGGCCAGCAAAACTCTCGTCACCCCACGGGTACTTCGAACGGCTCAGTTTTACCGCGTTGACGCTATTAGGGAGTTTTCGTAGATCGTTTTCGCCGTCCCGCAATGCCCTCCGCAGATCGCTACGATACCCGGAACTCTACAGCCAAGGCCTTCGGCGCGCAGGCGCATTAGAGACTTCTTCGTTGCGGAGGGCTTAGCGGAGGGGGAAACGCGGTCTACGAAAACTCCCTTTTGACACCACCACAACGCTGATGACGCCACCAACGGCAAAGCTCATAACCGCTAGCCTTTCTATGTCGCGAATGCGGGGAATGTTTCTTTTATGTCTTCGTTTGCGCCATATCCCATGACACGTCGCGCTCTTCGTTCGCCTCTCTTCGAGCGCTTGCTCGAGTGTACCGTTTTGAACGAAAAATATAGCCAGTCGTTCAAAATACAAACGCGCGATTATCATTTAAGGTTATTTTCCGCCATGCTTGACTCATTTCCGAATGAACTTTGTATATTACAATTTTCGTTTCCGTACTTCTTTAAGGCTGAGCGCTTGGCTGCTCGATAATGACACAGGCAGGCGAGGTTAGGGGGATTAATAATAATATAATAATAACTTTTTTGTTTCATCAACTGATGAAAAGGGGATTGAAAAGATTAGTAGTGGGTTATACCGGCCTCACGAATCTCTAATAGGCTAGCGACGAATTGTACGCCTTTATAAATGCGGGGCTTCGCTGCTTGTTTTTTTTTTTTTTTTTTTTTTTATTCCGTGTTAATAGCACTGAACTCAGAGAAATCGTGGGCGCAAAAATCGCGTGCTGCTTTATAAGCTTAAAATTACGAAGAAAAGGCTGGGCTCATATTCGACTTAGGCGGACACCAACTTTGCAATAAATACTTTTTTATGTGTTCATTTTTGTTTATGCCCATCAACAGTTGATGTCTTGGCGATGATGCACAAAGAGTGATATTACTAATTAGTCAGACACAACATAAATGCCAAAAAAGTTTATAAAACACGTCAATGTCGGCAGCGACGATAGTAATATAGAAGTGCTGTATCCCAATCATGGGGCTACTTGTTAGGATTTGATTAACAAAAAAGTAGCAGAATCTCGCTACATCGCCTTTGATCGTGAAAATAAATAGAACTTTATTCAGAGCCTCGTTCTAGGGGAGTTTATTAGCACTTCAGACTTAGCAACTTGATTTCATTACATCTGATCTGATGAGAAATTTCAAGATGCTTTCGTGTTCTTTTCTTTGAAATTGGTGGAAACTTCTATCATTACAGCCACGATCATTCACGATCAGGTATCAAAATATTTGTAATGTCGACGAAAGAAAGAGTGTTTTCTTCTTTTACTATTTCTAACAAAAGATGGTGAAAGCGGGGCTTTCTGGTTATTAGCCAGGTGCTGATTTAGCTCTTTCTTCTAGATGCCATCTCACTGAGACACGAATTCAATAGATTAGTGACTGATTGAATACTTAAGTTTTTCATAGGTTGAACAACTGTATGAAATATTATTTCCACTAGGTGGAAATAAGTTTCGCAGACTTCTTTCGCAGATACAATGTTTATTAGGTATTAAATAAAATACACCATAAAATATCTAAATATCCTAAAGTATATATCGCAGAGGCGGCCTCTCTGCATATTTTATCGTAAAAAAAAGGATAACCAAAGAGTCCCAAATGATAGTTTGATCATAGTACTAGAGCGAACCTCAATTTGGGAGGCTTGGGAAGGGGCGTTTTTATATTAGAAAAGGGAACTTCTTTTATTCCTAGGTAGCATGGATGTGCTTAGCACGACCCAGATTAAAATGCTGTAAAGCATTAATTATACTGTGCTCACTCTCACATTTCGGAATTTATTGGGGTATGAAGTTTTTACAGTAAATGCCCCCATAAAAAATTAGAATTATGCGTAATAAATTTCTCGCGTTTCTTCTTACAACACAAACCCCAGTTCGCAATAATAATAAAAAAGGAAAGCGCAAGAAAACGGTAGGAAGAAGACATGGACAGGAATGAGCGCTTTTTTGTTTAGTATGTATAACCAACTAGCCCATCAATTAGCTTTAGCCCAGTTCACAACACAGCATTATTAGGGTAAGAAGCGATTTTGCATAAAACATTTGACCCCGATTGAAAACTTTAGATACTCCGAAACATCTTCATTATTTAATTACCTTTTTTGACTATTTTTGGTGTATATTACATCTATGGAATAATTATATCAAAGACAAACCTTCTTAATGACATGATAAACAACTCGGCAAGGATACTGTATGGAGAAGAAAGGTATTGTAAATGCCCATGCAAACCAACACTGGTACAGCTTCTCCCCACACGAAACCAAGGACGTCTGCCAAAATGCGTTCCAAGTTAGACGACCAAAAAAGCCCTCATATTTTTTCTCCTTTAATGGCAAAAGAGAAACAGAAACACACGCCCAAACTTGGGCTCAGGTGCACACACACACGCACGCACAGACACACCAGACATCATCAATAAAATGGTTTGCGTTGTATCCTCTCTTTTTTTGACGTTCTCATTCCTGCCCTACAATTGAAACAATCGATACGCAGAACCGCCGTCTAAAACCAATCGGAAGTCGCGCTGACGAAGCTATCCCTAACAATCTGCCCTCGCTCCCTTCTCGTTTTGATTCCCCCGCCTCCCTAAGGGGATCTGCCCTCTCGCTCTCAGTTTTTTTTTTTTTTTCGCACCTCCTCGGGCACTCTCGTAAGCGGCGGTGGTAATGCAGAATCAATGCGGGGACACGCGAATCTGTCATTATGCTCGCCTCACGTCCGCAGAGCGAAGGAAGGAAGAAAGCTCTCTTTATTTCCCCGCGTCCACGTGACAGCGTGCGAGAGAGACAATTGTCGGCGGCCGGAATTGGACTAGGGCAATGAGAAAATGGAGAGCGGTTAACAGCCGGGCTCACCGTCGATCGGAATGCGGGCGCTGAAAGAGCGGGCAACGTTCAATGGAACGTGGCTGGAAGCAGGTGGGCGGAGAGCCGTACGTTGACAAAACGATTGTACGCCGGAAACCGGGGCTGTTTACGGACTAATTGGGTTATTAGGCTTTACCTTATATCCTTCTATATAGGGGGAATGCTTGCTCCTTAGACACCAGAACAATCAGCAGCCGTATTGCAGTACAAGGGAAGGAGGAGCGGCAGGCGAGAACGAAATTATCTTTTAGACAGCGCCACACAGGTGTCGTAAGGCGAACTGCTCCCCATTTCTTTTTTTTTTAGTGTGTTTTGCGGCAGAACTTAGAGAAAACGACCGGCTACTTACGCTCCTCTCCAATAACGAGTATCGTGATGCGCCGGGAGACTAATGGTGAATTCAAATGGTCGCCTCTCCCCTCTGACCTTGATTCAACAGAGCGACCCCTCCTCGCCATCAGAGGTACTCGGGATCCTTTTCAGCCGATCAGAACTGCTGGGTTCAGAGCGCTCTGACATTTTCAGACCAGTCACGGAATAAACCTTCTTCACATTGGTAATGCATTAAAAAAAGAAAAAGATTTTGCAGCGTCGGTGGACGATTGAGCAATATTTACTCTCGCAACGTGATGAAACGACGGTTGTGACGTAAATTGTTTTACGCATCAGTATGAAAAAAATAAGAAAGAAAACAGCAGTATGAGAATTGATTTTTACAGAACTGAACGAAAGCCAAGTCTTGGAAAGAGTCTTCAACTCGTCGCGTTTTCGACAATGAACGCGCTGCGATAGCGGTCATGCGTAAGGTAGAGCAGGCAAATATAAAATGGTTAATAAACCGCATTTTTCTCACGCCGAAATATCGTGCAAGCAGGATATAGCACATATCGCCATGTGACACAAATCAGTGCATTATATTTAACGCTCTCTTTATCTTAGAACACAAACCTTTGAACACACTTTCACCAAACCTGAAAATTACTTGAATCGACCACAAAACCCGGTAAAAAAGCGGCGAGCTCTGCGAGCTGCTTCTTCGTCCATTAGGCTTAGCGGATTCACCACCATGAAATGAACGATCTCGCGAGAGCACTGGGAATACTTCACACATCGACTTTTCCTGTTACGGTCACAAACGAATGTCGTCCCGTCCGTTGTGATCCTCGCATCGTCGAATGCACAAGCACTTTGTAGAACCACATATTGTCACGAATAAAAATTGATGAGGCGATGATAACTGAAGAAACTAAACGTTTAATGGGGCGAACTTTGCCCAAAAATGAAAAAGGGAACAGAAGAAAAGAGTATAGAGTCGCGGGCGTCGATGGCGGCGTAAGAGCAGGATCGTACGCTGAGGCGAGACTGAAACTGGCTTGCCACGCGGAGCCCCTTTTGTACACGCGTGGGCTTCTGGAACAATCGGCGTAGAAGGTTCGGCGTGTCGAACATTCTACCCTCGAATCAGCAACACGGTTCTCGAATCTACCAGAACACTGAATTGCAGGATTAAACAAAAGATGTGCGCGCGCGTTCTCCCGGGAATCGAACCCCGGCTTTTCGCGTGGGAGGCACGCGCGATAACCGTTAGGCCACGCGCGCGCTGCCTACATGGCCAGCTGCGCGCGCGACTTTACTCCCCCCTTCAAAAAGTGCATCGCCCCGATGCAACACAAAACAAAACAAAACAAAGCAAATAAAAAGAACGGTAAACTAAAAGAGTCATTTGGAACACGTAAGGTCCACTGTCCTATCGAGCGTAGTACGGCTTCAGACGCACGACGTGGACGACTTCAGGTCGTGGTGGTTGGCGTGATGATGTTCTTGTTCCGTCGGGCATCACCTCGTAGTTCAGATCCCCGAGTCGACGAAGCACTTTGTAGGGTCCGAAGTAGCGCTTCAAGAGTTTCTCGCTGAGCCCGCGGCGCCGTATCGGTGTCCACACCCATACCCGGTCTCCGGGTTGAAAGTGGACGTCCCGGCGACGAAGGTTATAGCGGCGTGCGTCGAGTCGCTGTTGGTTATGAAACTTGATTCTTTCTAGTTGGCGAGCTTCTTGTGCGCGTTGCGAGATCAGTTGAGCATCGTCGTTGCCATCGTCGGCCGGCACGTGAGGCAGTATGGCGTCGAGCATTGTGGTAACCGTCCGGCCGTGTACTAGTTGGAACGGCGTCATTCCTGTGGTTCCTTGTACCGCTGTGTTGCACGCAAATGTAACGTACGGCAACACCTCGTCCCACGTCTTGTGCTCTACGTCGACGTACATGGAGATCATGTCGGCGATGGTCTTGTTGAGCCGCTCTGTTAGCGCGTTGGTCTGCGGGTGATAAGCGGTGGTTCGTCGATGGCTAGTGTGACTGAGCCGAAGTACCTCTTGAGTAAGCTGTACCAGGAAAGATGACCCTCAATCTGTGATCAGCACTTCAGGTAAGCCGGGTCGAAGGAGAATGGACTCGACGAAAAACTTGGCGACTTCCACCGCTGTTCCCGATGGAAGGGCTTTCGTCTCGGCGTATCGTGTAAGAAAATCGGTTGCGATGATAATCCACTGGTTTCCTTGCGTCGATGTTGGAAACGGCCTAAGCAAATATCATTCCGACCTGCTGGAAGGGCGTAGTCGGGGCAGATATCGGCTGCAGGAGTCCGGCTGGCTTTGTCGGAGGCTTCTTACGTCGTTGGCACTCATGGCACGACCGTGTGTACAGATGGACGGTTTTCGGAAGTCTCGACCAGTAGTACTTCTCACGAATCCGGGCGAGCGTCCTGCTGTACCCAAGGTGTCCAGCTGTCGGGTCGTCGTGGCATGCTTGAAAGATTTCTTCTCGCAGGTTGGCAGGCACAGCCAGCAGCCAGGCAGAATTGCTGGTTCCGAAGTTCTTCTTGAAGAGCACGCCTCGCCGCAGAATGAAGCTTGACAAGTCTCGGGCCAAGACTCGCGGAACGGAACTTCCTTGACCTTCGAGGTGGTCGATCAGGGCGCGAAGTTCCGGCTCGTCTCGTTGAAGTGCTCCCATGTCGGTATCTGTAACTGCTCCGAGGAAACGGGCATCATCCTCGTCGTCGGTGCTGTCGGGAGGAGATTCGACTGGGGCCCTAGGCAAGCAGTCGGCGTCATTATGCTTGCGACCAGACTTGTGCACAATGGTAACGTCGAATTCTTGCAGTCGAAGACTCCAGCGAGCGAGGCGTCCTGCCGGGTCCTTGAGGTTTGCGAGCCTGCAGAGGGCGTGGTGGTCTGTGACCACGCGGAACGGGATCCCGTACAAGTACGGACGGAACTTTGTTATCGCCCAGACGACAGCAAGACATTCTTTGTCGGTCGTTGAATAATTTTGTTCTGCCTTAGACAGCGCCCGGCTTGCGTAAGCGATTACTCTCTCTGCCCCTTCTTGTCGCTGACCGAGTACCGTACCGAGACCGGTATTGCTGGCGTCCGTGTGTATTTCTTTCTCCGCCGACTGATCAAAATGTCCGAGGATAGGGGGCGACTGCAGCCTTCGCTTGAGCTCGTCGAACGCTTGTTCTTACTTTTTTCCCCACTGCAACTGCACGTTGTCCTTCGTCAGATGCGTCCGCGGTGCAGAAATCTGTGCAAAGTCACGCACGAAACGTCTGTAGTAGGCGCACAGCCCAAGGAATCTTCGGACAGCCTTCTCGTCCGATGGCTTCGGGAATTCGGCTACAGCGGACGTCTTTGCAGGATCAGTTATTACACCCTGAGCACTCACGACGTGGCCCAAGAATTTCAGCTCGCCATAGGCGAACCGACACTTCGAAGGCTTGAGTGTCAGCCCATAAGCCTTGAAGGCCCGTAGCATGGCTCGCAGTCGTCTGAGGTGTTCGTCGACTTCGCTTGCGAACACAGCAACGTCGTCGAGGTAGACGAGACAGCTCTGCCATTTCAAGCCGGAAAGGACGGTGTCCATAACACGCTGGAAGGTTGCCGGCGCTGTGCACAGCCCGAACGGCATTACTTTAAATTCATACAGTCCGTCCGATGTGACGAAGGCCGTCTTCTCGCGATCTCGTTCGTCGACCTCAATCTGCCAGTACCCGCTCTTCAAGTCCATCGACGAAAAGTATCGGGCGTGGCGCAGCCGGTCCAGGGTGTCGTTGATGCGGGGCAGCGGATAGACGTCCTTTTTTGTTACTGCATTCAGCCGGCGGCAGTCCACGCAGAACCTCAGGGTGCCGTCTTTTTTCTTCCCTAGGACTACTGGGGAAGCCCACGGACTGTTGGAGGGCTAGACGATGTCGTCAGCAAGCATTTCCTCTACATGCTTCTGGATAACTTCCCTTTCTTTCACAGAGACTCGGTACGATGGCCGATGCACAGGCAGTGCGTCATCATCAGTAATTATTCGATGTTTCGCAACCGTCGTTTTGCGCACCTTTGACGACGTAGAGAAGCACTCACTGAACTCGGCGAGAAGGTCAGTGAGTTGTCGTCGTTGTGGGGCTGGGAGGGACGGGTTGATGTCGAGCTCTGACGGTGTGGTTCTCTTGTGCTGCGTCGGAGAAGCGTCTTCTGAGATCGTGGCGATCGTGGCTGAGTCCTCAATTTCCTCGACGTACCCCACAGCTGTACCCTTTGTAAGATGCTGCGACTCTTGCCGGACGTTGGTGACAAGGGCTACAGTACGCCCGTCCTGGAGCTCGGTTACGCTATTGCAATGCCAATCCCTCGTCCAAGGAGAAGTTGAACGCTTCCTTCCAACAGTGCTACCCCGCAGGTGGCTTCTTAGGTCCCGATGGGCACAAAGACACTCGACAGCGGCGGCAGGTTTACGTGGTTGGTAAGGACTCGCACCGCAGCTAACGTCGCTTTGGCATCTTCCGCCGATGGAACAGGTTTCCGAAGCGTTAGCTTGTTGTCAGCAAGGTCGATGATGGCGCCGTATTCACACAAGAAGTCCATTCCGAGAATGACGTCCCTCGAACAGTCTTGCAAAATAACGAACTTGATAGGGCAGGTTTCACCGTGGATCTCTACGCGAGCAGTGCACCTGCCGACAGGCGTGATGAGATGTCCGCCGGCGGTTCGTATCTGCGGTCCGTCCCACGACGTCGTAACTTTCCGAAGGCGACGAGAGAGTCTCCCACTCAAAACGGAGTAGTCAGCTCCGGTGTCGACGAGTGCCGTCGCGTCGTGGCCGTCGATGATAACGTCGAGATTATTCGACACCGTTACCGAAAGGTCGTGTCGGGGCGTTGCGGCGTTAGAGTGGGTGGACTCCGACAATCTTGGAGGATCTTGGCATCGTTCGTCTTCGGCAACACCACCTCCCGGCATTGCCGCACCTAGTTTTCCCGACGGGAAGCGATGGGTGACAGGCTGTCTCTGCGAGACCGGCGGAAGGGCGATGGCGAGCGTCGGGGGGACGGTGAACGGAATCCTCGGCTGGGAGTTGACTCAGGAGATGAAGAGCGGCGGAGGTAGTCCGCGATGTCCCGAGGTCGCTCTCTGAGACGTGGTCGAGGGTCGTTGGGTGCAAACCCTCGTAGACCCAGCTAGCGGTAGGGGCATCGTCGGTAGATGTGGTCCGCTTCACCGCAGTGGTAGCACAGCGGGCGTCGATCGGCCGTTCGCCACACGTCGGTCTTCCTTGCCGCAGCTTGTTCTGGGCGAACCTGCACCCGATCTTCCTGGCGTCGGGGGTACTGCGGCGCTGGAGGTTCACGTCGGGAAGGAGCCATGTACGGGCGCGGGGCCGGTGGAGCTCGTCGGACCATTGCGGCGTAGCTTAGAGCTGGCTCCTCCTATGCTGCTGCGGTGACGGGAGTCTCAAGCTGGAAGGCTCAGTGAACCTCCTCTTGGACGACCTCGACGAGTGAGGGTGAGGAAGGGCGATCCGCAGTAGGTAAGACCTTGCGGAGCTCTTCCCGGACGATCTCCCGGACCATATCCCGAAGGCTGTCGCCACCACTGGTATTCAAGTCCAGTAGGGCAGCTGCGACGGTTGGAGTACCAGGCGCGCCGGCGAGTCGGTGGTAGTGGCTTGCCTCGGGCCGTCAGTGCGCGCTCGATATTGGTGGCTTCGGTTACAAAACCATCGACCGTCGTCGGTGGATTGCGTACCAAGCCTCCGAAAATTTCGCTCTTCACGCCACGCATGAGAGCGCGAACTTTCTTCTCTCCGACGGCCTCCGGATCCGACTCGGGCACATAGACGAAGGACATCCTCAACAAAGCTTGTTACACTTTCGTTGGGGCCTTGCACCCTTGTTTGGAGCAGGTCCTCCGCTCGCTGCCGGCGGTGGTAGTTGATGAAGGTCCGCTTTAATTCGGCGGCGCATAGTTCCCAGGAAGTAAAGGAGGCTTCGTGGTTCTCATACCAGTGCCTCGCGGTGCCTTCAAGTGAGAAGTAAAGGTTCTGGAGGCGGAGCTCGTCCGTCCATCCTTTGTGGCGGGCTACACGTTCATAATGATGCAGCCAGTCTTCTACATCCTCGTGCGCGTCGCCGTGAAAGGGCGTCGGAGCGCGGGGAGTGACAGGCAGGATGACGACGGGTGGGGTAGTCATCGTCGCGGTCTTCTTTTTCGGCTTCTGTGGCAGGGGTCCGAATTCCGGGAGTTGGCCTTTGGTACGGCGGCTTTCTCGGGCGTTGGAGTCTTCTGCGAAGGGTAGCCTGCCGGGGCTGAGCACGTCACTTGGCCGGCGTGTCTTCGGAGGGGTACGGTCGACGGGCATGAAATGCAGTACCCCGCACCTCCACCAGAATGTTACGAATGCAAATTGATGAGGCGAGGCAGTTTGATACTTTAGACCCATGTTGCGGATAAAAAAACCCGGACGCGGGATGGCCAAAAAAATATGCTTTTCGTGTAAGGCTCGTCAAATTATGAGGCGCTGGAGAAATGCAGCCTTCTGCGTTAAGTCCTTATTTCGAACTCTTTTTGTTCGCCTTCCGGCCATTGAAAAGCATGCGGGAAGGGCCTTAGAACGCACCTGGTATCGCTGCGCCGCAGCGTTCTTCCGCAACATAACGTTCGTCTGCGTTCCTCGCTGTCACCATGGCAACGAACGCCGAATGA
This sequence comes from Ixodes persulcatus, assembly GCA_013358835.2. NCBI lineage: Eukaryota > Metazoa > Arthropoda > Arachnida > Ixodida > Ixodidae > Ixodes > Ixodes persulcatus. Next base: position 21,146 of record JABSTQ010003091.1, read on the forward strand.
ATGGAAGCACGCACGGTACCGCCGCGTGAAGCCAGCAACAGCGGACGCCATTTTACGAACGCCGTCTGCTAGCCAAAGCCGAACGCGGTATGTCAGATCAACCGCCTCCGCCGGTGCCCTATCGCCGACGGCGATCGAGCGCCGGTGCTCGATCGCCGTCGGCGATCGAGCACCGGCGGAGGCGGTTGATCTGACATACCGCGTTCGGACTTAACGCAGAAGGCTGCATTTCTCCAGCGCCTCATAATTTGACGAGCCTTACACGAAAAGCATGTTTTTTTGGCCATCCCGCGTCCGTTGTTTTTTTATCCGCAACATCGGTCTAAAGTATCAAACTGCCGAAAATAGAATAGCGTCGCGGACGTCGATGGCGGCGTAACAGAAGGATCGTACGCTGAGGCGAGACTGAAACTGGCTTGCCACGCGGAGCCCCTTTTGTACACGCGTGGGCTTCTGGAACAATGGGCGTAGAAGGTTCGGCGTGTCGAACATTCTACCCTCCAATCAGCAACACGGTTCTCGAATCTACCAGAACAATGAATTGCAGGATTGAACAAGAGATGTGCGCGCGCGTCCTCCCAGGAATCGAACCCCGGCTTTTCGCGTGGGAGGCAGGCACGATAACCGTTAGGCCACGCGCGCGCTGCCTACTTGGCCAGCTGCGCGCGCGGCAATATCAATTGCCGTCACGCCGGACCCCGCACACCACAACAGACCACTGCCGGCCATCGTCATCAAAACCACGTGCTCCTAGTCCAAGTGCCACGTGACGCCTGCGCCGCTCCGCACTCCGACGGCTACAGACGAAGTGCTAGGGCCGGGGTGTCGAACCGGAACTGAACCGAACCGAAAACCGGAACAGAACCGTTATTTTTAGCCGAACCGGAACTGAACCAAACCGAAATCTTCGCCGCCATCTTTTAACTGAACCGGAACCGAACCGAAAAAAAGTATAACGGTAACCGGTTCAAAACGGTTCAAGGTAATTTTTTTTGTTAGTATTACAAAATGAACATATCAGAATAAAAAATTGGCGGCTGTATTTCTATCTTTGATCAAATCGTCATATACAGAATTGCAATGCACAGTAAATTGTTGGTTCTCGTGGCGCTTTTGTATTGGCACTATGATTAACCATGTGTCACGTTATCACGTGACGTCATGGTGTCAATACATGTTGTCAAGTAATGTCACGTCACCTCGTGACGTCACGTGACTCACTGCGTCAACTCGATTTAATTTGAGGAAGTCACTATATGTATTAACCTTGTTGACAGCGTGACGTAACATGACATCACGATTTTGCACTGAGAGTCACGTGACACCGTGACGTAAGCGATTTTCATAACCCCTAGTCGAGTGCTCGGGTTCATGACAATCAGCATCGCCAAATATTCGGTAACGGCTCATGTCAATTAAATATGATAATAGCCGAACTCTAACAATATTCGAAGCTCAGCCCAAGCTTCTGCTTTCCAAACCCTAGCCGCCTAGGGCAAGACTATGACGAACACTGACGGTATATAATTACCCTCAGATCACGTAGCCGCTTGTTCAAATTGCGAGTTGAGGAGGGGATCGACAGATGACTCTTTCCTTCATTTTTTCTGCAACTGATTTTGCGCGGAGGGGAAAACTAATGGATGCTTTCGCACGCTATCAACGTCAGGGGTTACGTCTTAGCAGTATTTATTGAAAGTACAAAAAAAAATGTTGTAAGACCAATTTTAGATTATGGAGGCACCCAAACATTTTTTCGTTGTTGCTGAACTGCATCCGAAAGATGTTCTCGAGAATAGAAGTATTGAAATGACTAAATGCGACTTATTAATAGGACGTTACATAGAACTACATGTGTGTACAAAAGGAATACCTAAAACAAAAAAAAGATTTTAGTGACCTCAGAGGGATAGCCGAACGTTGGCAGTCGCTGTAAGTCTCACACGAGCGTCGTTCTCAAGTTCTTGACCAAGTTTCGACCCTTTCTGTATTTTGCTTAAAGGAGCTATAAAATATTTATATACATCACTAAACACTACTCAGGATCACTCCCTAACATTAATAACTGATTGAACTTGACTTTGCTCTTTTTTCTAGGCAATGGCAGTCGCATAAAAATTGGAGAAATATGAGCATTGTACATCCCCTCAACTTCGAGCCAGAAGCGGCCACGTGCCCAGTTGCCTACCTTATGCCGCCAACGTTAATCATACCCCTGCGCTAGGGTTGGAAAGGAAGAAAACGCGTGCTGAGCTTCAGGCATTGTTAGAGTTCGGCTATTCTCATCACCGCAGTGGTTGCACACGGGCCACTACCCAAGTATCCGCCGAATCATTGATTGTTACGAGCCGATGTACAGTGTTCACGCAGTTCTGGTGTCCAATCCATGGGCCGCCCCTGACTGTCGTCAGGCGGGTGGTTTTGATCCCACAATTACGACATCAATCTTTGCAAAGGCAAGACTAAACGAAATAGTCTCATTTTATCCTCGCAATTTCACCGCGACGAGGAAGCTTCTGAATCAGTGGCGGCCTGTGCGAGTATACACTCTAAGAAAAAGGGGGGTGTACACGGGTAGTCCCTTGTCCCATATGTAACACACCGAAACCAGAGTGTCGAACCGATATTTTTATCGGTTCGGTTCGGGTTCGGGTTCACGGTTTTCGGTTCAGTTCCGGTTCAGTTCCGGGGCGCAAAAAATAACGGTTCAAACCGGTTCGAACCGGTTCGAACCGGTTTGAACCGCTAAATTGAAAATATATTTTCCGCGTTGTTCTGTCAATAGGCACTGTTTCCGCCGTGAAACTAACTATATATAATTTTTTTTTATCGTTTTTTCAATACATTTTTATTTTCAGGTACCAAAATTATAAAATTCTGTTACTCATTTCTACACAACAAGAAAAGAAATCTACATTAACATACAAAACGTCGTGTTTATACGACTCAACGTCCCTTTGTTTACAAGAGTCACATATATTGTACCTGAATCGAAATGTTTTCGCGAAGTGAGGTAGGTCGCCTAAAATACCCGTGATTGGTACAACTTTGCATTGCAATATTAGATGTTGAATCGTGGTTTTTGCCCTTGAACTAAGGATTTAATTACAGTGCATAAAATCATGAAATGGGCAGCTCGTCGCCATATATATCATGAATTGTGGTTTACGAAATACGTTTCATATTATATATATGATGACGACATGACTGAGAAGCAATACAATTTTCAAAATATCACGAAAGTTACAGGACAAGCCCTGCCGGTCTATATTTTATAGAAGCACTGAGCGACAATCGCAATGCTTGGTTTTCTAACCAGCATTGTTTGCACTCAGCACCGTTATGCGGGCGACGAATCATATGCAGAAAGAAGTGACTGAAATTGTTCACTCTAATCTATGAGCATTTTCGTACTGAGATGGAATCTGTCCTAAAACAGTGCTTACCCAAGCACTGTTTCTTATACTGGATAAACTGGCATAGCCTGGATGTTGAGGTTTGTTCTTGACAAGATGCCGGTAAACTTAATTTGCAAATAAGCATCACCCTCGCTAATTGATATTTTTTTGTTAAATAGAAAAACGTTGTATTTCATGCTCTACTCGATTTGTAAGCTACTTAATTGGACACTTTCTGAGAGTTTGCGTGTGTAATCGTCAGTTGTTCCACCACTCGTCCCAGTGTATTTTGTTTTTGTCCGACACACAGTCACGTAAAAGTTATGTTCACTAGATAAAAGAGGCGCTAATAAACTTCTATATATTTGAGAAGTTATATATGCGTGAGGAACACATAGTTATATAAATTATCTTCAAAATCAGAAGTTTATTTAAGGCTTTCTCAAATCACTTATAACGGTGTCTATCGAGGATAAAAGCGCCGAAAAAGATTTCCAGAGCATCTTTCAGATAATTTGAAGGTGCATTTACTTATTTATCTTTGAGGTGATGGATCTTATATTTATGTTGCCAAATCTTCACACAGGAATTAAATATATTTTTATTATCATCGATAAATTTGACTTTGTGAAGTTCACATAACCGCTTGAGACCGACACGGAAGGACGATACTCGAAAATACGCCAGCTGTTGAGTCTTCAAAAACGTGCTTTTGTTCGCTGTCTTGGAGTGTAAAATACTGGGTGGCAGGGTATGCCAAAAAAGACTGTAGTCACATGATATATCTAAAGGCAAATACATGAAATGTGCAGAAATAAGGAAATGACTGGTAATATTTCTAAATGATCCCTTACACAACGCTTTACTGCAAAACGAGATGCATAGAAATGCATAAAATGATATTCTTAATTAAACATAAACTTCGCGCAGGGCAAACGAAGATTCTTAGAATCCTAATATAAATCACATTTGGGCATCAGATTGCCTCAGCTTGAAACGTCACGAGATACTGCCTCGGAGGGCTAATGTTATCTTAGGTTTTACGTGCACTTGTTTTGGGACCTCACTTCACAACTCTGTTCTTTATCAGTCATGTGCTCTAACATTTCATTAGGCTGCCGTATATCATCGCGAGACTGCTATAAATACTAAACAACTTTACACTTTACACGTCTACTGCTAGTGTTGCGAACTTCGCACTTCACCAGAAAGCTGAAGTGTTTAACATGGTTTGCACGTGACGTAATCGCACTATATGCTGGTGGTCATTGCGAGTTATTATTGATGAGAAATAAAATCCGGTGGGGTAAAATGCACGCTGTAAAAGGTTCGCGCTCGGTGCAAGCTATGTATTTGAGAGGCACAAATTCTTCTTTTTGGTGCACTGTCGTTAGGCACGGCGTGAGTATTTGGCACGACGAAAACGTGCTTTCTGGCAAGAGTGTTTTTGCAAAAAAAAGTTGTACCAACTGCCCATCTGTCACCATAGTTTCAGGGCCACGCTTTCTGGTCTGCGCCGAAAATGCGGGGCAGAGGAACCTTTACGACACAGTATGCTTTTAAAACTACCCCCCCCCCCCCCGTCCACACTCCATTTTCTTTTTTTTTTGTTATTTAGGTGCTCCTCAAGAGAATACTTTTCATTCCTCAGGGATTGTCTGCTCCGTAGTGAGGGGTGTTCATTCGACAATTATATTTGTGTTACTTGTTAACAGTAATTCTTCATTGCTTTTACTTTGCACCAAACTGTGAAGTTTAAACAAAATACAGAGGTGGTCGAAACTTGCAGAACTTGAGAACGACACTCCTGTGAGACTTAGAGCGGCTGCCAACTTTCGGCTTTCCCCCAGAGGCCACTAGGATCTTTCTTTTCAGGTATCCCTCCCGTACACCTTATAGTTTTACATAACGTTGGACTAATACGTCACATTTAGACCTTTCAGCACTTCTATTCTCGGGGACAACTTTCTGCGGCAGTTCAGCAACAACGAAAACATATTTGGGTTCCTCAATGGTGTGTATACTTGTAAAATGGGTCGTGCAGCATTTTTGTTACCTTAAGTTCAGTAAATACCGCTAAGATGTAATCCCTGACGTTGATAACTTGCAAAAACATTCATTAGTTTGCCCGTCCGCGAAATGGCAGACGCAGACAAAAGAAAGAAATGAAACAGCTTTCCCCCCTCAACTCGCAATTAGAACTATCAGCCATGTGATCTGATGCTAATATATACACCGTCAGTGTTCATCATAGTCATACGCAGGGTTGGCAAAGCATAGAGCATGGGCTGAATCTTCAGATATTCTTTTAGTTGGGCTATAATGCCCAAGTCCCACTAGAGCGACAAACAGAAAAAAACGACAGCGGCAAGCCTCAAGCCAGAGTCTTTCTCGATTTGACAGGCTTTGTAGAATAAAGAAGGCTATGCTCAAACACTAGCATCATGCACACGAGGGTACCATTTGCAGGCTTGCAATCACTCGTGATAACCTCACAAGCACCGAACGACTGAAAGCCTTGGTACCATCGCGAGCGTGCTGCATGTGTCTGGGGCTTGTCGCAGTCGTTTGTTTCTGTTTCTCGCTCAAGTGGGAGAACACGAGCCGTTACCCGAATGTTTGGCGATGCTGGTTGTCATGAACCAGAGCATTGGACTCGGAGTCATGACAATCGGGTGCATCATGGTGTCACGTGACTCTCAGTGCGAAGTCGTGATGTCATGGGATGTCACGGTGTCAACTACGTTAATAGATCTAGTGGCGTTCTCAATTTGAATCGACTTAACGTGGTGAGTCACGAGACGTCACGGGGTCACATGACGTGACATTACTTGACAGCATGTCTTGACATCATGACATCACGTGACCACGTGACAGATGGTTGATCGTAGTGCCAATACGAAAGCGCCGCGAAAACCCAGGATTTATTATACATTGCAATTCTGTATGACTTATTTGATCAATACGTAGAAATACAGCTGCCAATTTTTTATTCCCAAATATTAAATCTGTAATACTAACAAAAAATAAAAAAGACCGGGAACCGTTTTGAACCGGTTACCGCTATATTTTTTTTCCGGTTCAGTTCCGGTTCAGTTCCAAGATGGCGGCGAAGATTTCGGTTCGGTTCAGTTACGGTTTGGCTAAAAATAACGGTTCGGCTCCGGTTTTCGGTTCGGTTTGGTTCCGGTTCGACACCCTGCCCAAAACCACATTTCGTCGTTCTGTCCATTGACGTCGAGCTGGCGATACCAACTTTTACGAGCGGCTTGATAGCTGTTGGATATAACGTACAAAATAGCTAATGTGCGTATCAAGTATACTTGGGCCAGACTAGGACCTGTACGCCTCGGAAAAGTCATGAACATTCCAACCCAATATCGTTTTATGACCCCTTTAAACTTCACGGGGTGCAAAATAAAAGCAATGAAGGGTTTCTGTTAACAAGTGACAAATGAAATTGTCGAATTAGCACACACAAACGGAGGAGGCAATTCCTCAGGAATACTTTCAGCCTTTCCACTCTGGTGAAGAAGGAAGAACAGCAAAGCTGTACAATGGCGGGAATAAAGTAATGGCCGGCCGCAAGTCGGCAAGCCAGAGTGGAAAGGTGGAGAGGTTGCCGCCATCTAAGCGCGACGGCGGCAACCAGACAACCGGCAAGCCAATTGTCTGGTTGCCGTCGTCACTCATAGATGGCGGTAGCTGTCCAGAGTTTAGTGTCATCATCTGTTTGCTGACGGACACGACACTGGGGAAACTAGCCCTTAACAGCTCCGCTGTAAAAAGAAGTGTGTGTGTGTGCGGGGGGGGGGGGGGTTTCGGGAGGGAGGGTTAGTTTTAAAAACACACTGTGTTGTAAAGGCTCCTCTTCCCCGCATCTCTGGCGCAGATCAAAAAGCGTGACCCCGGAAACTACTTTGTTTGCAAAAACGCTCTTGCCAGAAAGCACGTTTTTGTTGTGCCAGACGCTCGCGCCGTTGCTCACGACGATGCACTAAGAATACTAATACGTGCCTTTCAAATACTTGGCTTTCACTGAGCTTGAACCTCCTGCAGCGTGCATTTTGCGTTATCGAATTCAATTTTCTCAGCAAGACGAAATCAAAATGACCACCAGCCTATAGTGCGATGACGTCACGTGCATACCATGGTAAACAGTTCAGCTTTCTGGTGAAATGTGATCTTCGCAACACTAGCAGTAGATGTCCTAATTGTAAAGTTGTGCAGTATTTAGAGCAGTCTCGCGATGATATATGGCAGCCTAGAGAAATGTTAAGAGCGCATGACTATTGAAGCATAGTGTTGTAAAGTGAGGGCCTAAAACAAATCCAGGTAAAACCAAATATAATATTAGCCTCCCGAGGCACTATTTCGCGAAGTTTCGAACCCACGCAAGCTGATGAAATGTGACTTATACTAAAATTTTAAGAATCGTTGTCTGTCCTTCGCGCTATTTATGTAAAATTAGGCATTTCATTGCATGAATCTTTATGCATATTTTTTGCAGTAAGGCGTTCTGAAAGGGATTATTTAGAAAAATAACATTAATTATATCTCTCTTTCTGAACATTTGGTGTATTTGACTTCCAATCTATCATGTGAGCACAGAGTCCTTTTTGGCGTACCCTGCAACCCGATGTTTCATACTGCCAATCAGCAAACAGAAAAACACTTTTACGCAGACTCCACAGCTCGAGTAGTTTCGAGTATCGTCCTTCCGCAAGGTCTCAAGCGGTTATGTGAAATTTATAAAGTAAAATTTATTGATCATTATAAAATATATTTAGTTACTAACTGAATATTTGAAAACATAAATAAAGGGCCGACCACACTAAAGCAATGCCCCCAATATATATGAAAGGTGTCCTGCCAACCTTTTCCGGCATTTTTATCCTCGACAGGCACGTTGTAAGTGATATGGGACGGCCTTACACAGATTTCTGATTTTGAAGCTAATTTAAATAACTATGAGTTCCTCACACATATAACTTCTCAAACATATAGAAGTCTGTTATTGCCTCTTTTATGTGGTGAAGATTACTTTTATGTGTCTGTGGGCTGGACAAAAACAAAGTAAACAGGAGCGCGCGGCGGAACTATGACGATTACGCACGCAAGCCGTCGTAAATTGTCTTATTAAGTACCTGCCATGTCGAGTAGAACGTGAAATACTACTTCGTTTTACTTAAAAAAAAAAGAATCTTGGAGGACGCTTAAGCTTCGCTTTTAAAAGTGGAACGCGATAGCGTTAACCGGCGTCGTTTGCATCGCCTTCTCATTTGCTGCGCAAGCGTGCCTCGCGTAGCCTATAGTCAAAAGCGTCTGACTCGCAACCGAAGGGTTGCGAGTTGGAATCCCGCCTAAAATTATTAATTTTTCTTCGTTAAGGCAAATTAATTATTTTGAAAATTGAAATCGTTTGAGACATATGGCGACCTTTAATTCGCATTGCATGTCATGTTTTAATAAATTTCATTCCACGCGTGAAGTCATCTTTCACGTGAGCATTGTGGATTGTTTGAAATTCTTGCGCCAGGGGGGGCTATGTTGCACGTTTTGGACTCCCAGGAGACTAGGGAGAAGGAAGTGACGTCAACAATGCTATTTGGATGTTGATTGGTGGAGTCGCTGATGACGGTATCTGCTGAAGAAAACAAAGAAAAAGTGAGCGGAAATCGGATACGTTCATTCACACCTACGTCACTTCCTTCTCCCTAGTCTCCAGGGAGTCCAAAACGTGCAACATAGCCCCCTAGGGCATGTAGCTCTGACGTCATGACCCTATCGACCAATCAGGATTTTCCAGTCACGTCACCGACATCGGCTTTTCTGCGACATGAGCTCCTTAACACTGTCGCGTTAAAATCATCAATTAGCAAGGGTGATGCTCATTTGCAAATTAAATTGACTGGAATCTTGTCAAGAACAAACCTCAACATGCAGCCAGGCTATGCCAGCTTATCCTGCATAAGAATATGTTCACTTGGGCAAGTGCTATTTTGGGCCAGATTCGATCTGAATGCGAAGGTGCGTATAGATTAGAGTGAACAATTGCGATTAGTCCTTGCTGCATGATTAGTCGCATGCATGCGGTGCTGAGTGTAAACAATGTTTGGTTAGAACAACAAGCATTTTTGTTTCCGCTCGGTGTTTTTATCAAAATATACTGAAAGGAAGTATCCTAAAACTTTTGTGACATTTTGAAAATTTCATTGCTTTTAGCTCAGTTGCATCGTCATCATATACATTATATTGTGAAGCGAATTTCGTAAAACATATTTAATTATATGTATGGCCACGAGGTACTCATTTCATAATTTTATGTGATGTAATTAATTCCTTAGTTCAAGAACACAATCACGATTTCACTTATAATACTGCTACACAAAGCTGTACTAATCACGGGTATTTTAGGCGACCTACCACGCTTCGCGACAACATTTTATACCGTGCAAATAGATCAGCTTAAACTTTCGAATATTACTTAAACACGAAGAAAGTACAATAAAATTCATTGTAGTTTTAAATTTCAAGCTGATATATCTACAGGTATGTACCAACAAACTCAACTCGTTACCCTTGTAATTAATCATTTTGATTCAGGTAAAATATATGTTACTGGTAAACAAAGGGATGTTGAGTCGTATGAACACGACGTTATGTACCTTAATGTAGATTTTCTTCAACTCTTGCGTCGAAGTAAAATAACTGAATTTGATATTTTTGGTACCTAAAAACAAAAGTAAATTGCACGGACGATCGAAGAAACTATATAGTTACTCGTTTCACGACGTAAATAGTGTATGTTGCCAGAACAACGCGGAAAATATATTCTAAATTTATAGGTTCGAAACAGTGTGAACCGGTTCGAACCTGTTCGAACCGTTATTTTTTGCTCCCCGGAACTGAACCGGAACCGAACCGAAATCTGTGAACCCAAACCGGTACCGAACCGATAAAAATTTTGGTTTGACACTCTGATATCGCCTCTCTTTTGCCTTTGACCTTCAGTATTTCTCCCCTCTATGCAGCGCACTTCCCTTTTCACGGTTTTGTCCGCAGAAGGACGCGGTCGCAGGTCTGCGTGCGGCAGAAGCCGTAAAAAATTGAATCACGATTCATTGGTGGGCCCTTAGGGAATGCTTTAGCATGACCCTTAGGAAATGCCACTCATGCCCCCCTTTGGGAAACGCTGACACTGAACTCATAACAAAGCCAGAAAGAGGCAGCAAAAAAATAGAGGAAGCAAACGAGAAAGCCAAAAGAGAAAAGGAAGGGATCAGCATTAGCATTTCCCAAAGGTGGACGTGTGTGGCGTTCCCGAAGGGTCATGATAACACATTCACCCAAGGATCGGCCAATGGATGTTCCTGTCTTAGTATACCTAGCAGCTATAGCCCTTTTGCGAAATCCCCCAAGCGCCCCGGCCCGCGCGCGAGGAATTGTGGGAGAGACTGTCCCTCGCCTGGCCGCTCTGCCTTGAGATCGCATTGCCTTGTCGCTTGCCTCCTCTTGATCCTCTGTTTTTCGATTCCATTACCTATTTTTATCTATTCCAGTGTATGTTTTGTTGCTTCTAAGTGTTTCTATTCTCTTTTGCGTGCGATATTTCTTGTACATTTAGAGTATTTCTGTCTTTAGTTTGCTTTTTTCGACGGGAGTGCCGACGGATAACACGCCGCTTCACGCGTCGTTCCCCGAGTGAGTACAACCGTAACTACCGATTCCTATTGCGCTGTTAGCTGTTCATTTTGTTTCAATTTGACCCACGTGCAGTCAAGAGGGAGCGTTTATGAACACCTGCGCACATGTCATAGGGGTAGGCAGAGCTCTGAATCAATTACAATCGCGACGCCAGATCCAAGTGCGCTGTGATTTGGCCGCCTGCGCTCGCTTCGTTGACTCGCACTGTAGCGTATGCCTTCGAGTGCCGCTTACTTGACCAAGATACAGCACGCCGCTTTGTCGCCGCGAACCATTTGTCCGAATGTTTGCGAAGCTGAGGCATATGCAACGCTGCGGCGCCTGACAACTGCGAGCTGCGGCGCGAGCCCTTCGCAAGGGCCGGTGGCCCAAAGTCGCGGCTTGTATGCGCTTATGGTATGCCTTCTTAATCTATCTGCTAAGCGGTTCTCAGTTGCCAACACCTTTTTTCAAGTGGTGACAACTGCGCGCCCCTGCGTGCAGTTGTCAGATGCCGCAGCGTTGGATATGGCGAACGGTGTCACGGTTTCGCAGGCATTCGGACAAATGGTTCGCGGCGACAAAGCGGCATGCTGTATCTTAAGCGGCACTCGAAGGCATACGCTAGAGTGCGAGTCAACGGAGCGAGCGCGGGAGGCCAAATCACAGCACACTCGGTTCTCACGTCGCGATTGTTGATTCAGAGCTCTGCCTACCCCTATGACATGTGAGCGGGTGTTCATAAACGGTCCCTCTTGACTGACGTGGGTCAAATTGAAACAAAATGAACAGCTAACAGCGCGATAGGAATCGGTAGCTACTGTAGTACTCACCCGGGGAACGACGCGCGAAGCGGCATGTTGTCCGTCTGCACTCCCGTCGAAAAAGGCAAAATAAAGACACAAATACTAAAAATATACAAGAAATATCACGCGCGGAAGAGAATAGAAACACTTAAAAGAAAAAAAAATACACTTGAAAAGATAAAAATAGATAATGGAATCCAAAAACAGAGGAGGCAAGCGACAAGGCAATGCGATCTCAAGTCAGAGCGGCCGGGCGAGGGACAATCTCTCCCACAATTCCTCGCGCGCGGGCCGGGGCGCTTGGGAAAATAGCATATTGTCTACGTGGGGTGAAGCAGTTGAGTGAAGGGTTGGGGTTTTTTATGGAGTGATATGCCCTGCCACCCTTATCCCGTCAGTGATGCTAATTTACTTTCTGTACAGTGGCTAACATGCTTTATGCACCTGACATCGTGGATATTGCCTATCGAAGAACTACCATAAGATCCCAAGAAAAATCCCTCCCTTGAAAAATAGCTTGTGGTTGTTTTCGGCATGATTTTCTTTTTTCTATTTGCCAAGGTAGGCCCAACTTTTGCACACTGAAAGCTAACCCATGCCTTACTTTAATTTACAATGCTCTCTGTGCAGCTGGTGTAAAAGCTTTTATAAGATCAAATTTTGACTGCCACAGCCATACTAGTTTTTTATAGTGTGATCAGAATAGGTACTACTTTCATATTAAGAATAGCGGAAAAAATGGGACAAAAAGACGAAGAAGCACACAGGACAAGCGCTAACTGGCAACTAAAGTTTATTGAATGCTTTCAACTTTGCTATCGCCGTGCATGCGCATAATCTCGTCTCAACAAAAACACGGCGTACTGCCAAAACAATAGATATAGCCCGCCCATTGCCTGTTCAAAAAGTTAGCAAAACAGCTACACCACCCCATTGCACAACCAGAACGAGGAAAGGAAAAAGCGCCGTGTTAATATTTACAAGCTAGATAGTGTTAATGAAGCTGTACTCTTTCGGTTGCATATACACCGATGCGACGCTGATGCAAATGTCTTCGTCGCAAACATGTATATTCGCCGCCTCCAGCAACTCTCTTTCTAACCTTCCTTTGTTGCGTCCTTCTACCTGCGTACCGTCCAGCATGGGGGAACAACCACAAGTTTTACAATGCCCCGGCAAGTGAGAACCGTAATTGTTGCCAAGAGAAGCCACGTGTTCTCGGAGTCTATCATTTAAGCTTCATTAACACTATCTAGCTTGTAAATATTAACACGGAGCTTTTTTCTTTCCTCGTTCGGTTTGTGCTGCAGGGTGATGTAGCTGTTTTGCTAACTTTTAGAACAGGCGGTGGCCAGGCTGTATCTACTGTTTTGGCGGTACGCCATGTTTTTGTTGAGATGAGATTACGCGCGTGCACGGCGATAGCAAAGTTGGAAGCATTCAATAAACTTTAGTTGCCAGTTAGCGCCTGTCCTGCGTGCTTCTTCGTCTTTTTGTCCCGTCGTTTTTGCGCTATTCTTAATATGAATGCCAATTACCCACTTGCCAGACCAAGCTTTTAGGTACACATCGCGACACTGTTAGCGCGAACACGACATCGGCGCATTTTCGCATTTTACTTCTAAATAGTATTGGCGAGGACGAAATTTTATCGCTTACATTATAGAACTAAATGAGCTCTTTCCGTAGCAATAATAACTTGGATGACATCCCTTGGTTTAAAAAAGAAAAACTGGAAAAACCGGCGATCGCTTGTTCGCGCTAACAGTGTCGCGCTCTGTACTACTTCAATGCATAAAAACTGAAAGAATGCTATTCATACTTATGTGCAGGTACACCTGGGAAACAACATACTTGTTCCGTTAAAAAAACATTTAACTGTCATGAAATCCCCGAACGGTTCGAAGTTCTGCAAAGAAATGAGCAAGGTCATCTGGACGACCACCGAGCTTCAGAATAGAAGTTTCACAGGGACCGTATCACGTCGATACATCAAGTGTGGCGGGACTGCAAAGCGTAGGCTGACACCGACGAAGCTTCAGGCAGTTGGAAGTAAGTGTGCTAATGTAGTTCACTCACACCCAACTGTCAAATCAATATTCATTCACCCTGTTCGACTTGCAAAGGAAATGTCCAAGGAAAGACGTCTTGCACCTTATAAATTCCTTTCTCCCTTAGAATTGATGTAATGGCCGTGTAAATTGTGCTATAGGGCTCCCCGGGAATACTGAAGCGGTGCATTATAAACTAGAAATTTTGATCTTCCAAGACTGCTTGTAAGCTTGTGGCACGATACCTATGAGGCCTAAGTCATAATCTTGTACCATACATGATGGGGATAAATAGCTTAGAAAACGAGGGTGACAAAAAGAAACACGACAGAACAAGGCTGTACTTGAACTGAATAATTTACTAGAAGAAACGGCATAAAAAGAACTACAAAGTAGCTCAATAGATTAACAGTATGACCACACTCGCCAGCCGGGTATCATGTCATAATCTGGATATCGCACCCTTACACAACCTAACTCATATTTTCCCGCAGGAACAACAGTTTCTTCCCTGACAGGGCCAACAAAGGTTTGTTGACAAACAATTGCCCATGACTGTTAAAAGGTACGATGTACACCTATGCCCTCCTTACGAGCTGTGAATGCGAAAGCATGAATGTCGTTCTTTGCGCCGCGGCCGCTTCTGACCCTCTGGGCACCGAGGCCGCTTCTGATCCTCTCGGCACCAAGGCCGCTTCTGATTTTCTCGGCACCGAGGCCGCTTATGATCCTCTCGGCACTGCGTGCTTGCGCCAGAGCAGAAACGGCTGAGAGGATCAGTGGGCGCCGCGGCCGTTTCTGCTCCGGCGCAAGCACGCAGCGCTATGGGCTGGCGCTAACTGACTCTGACGCACAGTGGCTTCATATTACTTATTATATTATTAAACGGCAGACAAATTCGTGAAGCCGCGATCTGAGCAATCCCAGCTTTGAAACAGCGCAAAGAGCCACGCAGAACGGCAAGTAAATGAAGCCGAAGGAGGTCGCCGCGTGTCAGTTTCAATCAGCGCCACCCCATAGCGTTGCGTGCCCGCGCCGCCGGAAGCCCCCAGCCGATTCTTGCAGCCCCTTCCGTGCCACCGAGAGAGCGGCGCACGGGCAATGTCAGCGAGGCACCGCAACTTCACGAGGACGCGCGCAAGAACGACCTTCATGCTTTCGCATTCACAACTCATGAGAAGTGCTTAGGTGTACCTCGAGCTTTTTAGAGCGCAGCTCTTAGGCGCCCTTTCCCGGCTTGAGCGGCGTCGGCGTAACCACGTGGTGCATTATGGGAAATGTCCCATAATGCACCGCGCGAGCCCCTCCCCCCCCCGGGGTCACGTGACCTCGGGGGGGAGGGGGGGTCACGTGACCTCCCCCCCCGAGATCACGTGATCCCCCTCCCCCCGAGGTGCATTATGGGAAATGTCCGATAATGCACCGCGCGAGCCCCCCCCCCCCCCCCCCCCCCCGAGTCCACGTGACCCCTCTAGGTCACGTGATCCCCCCCCCGGAGGAGATAGAAGAATGAGGGGAGGAGGAGGAGGAGGGGTATACCCTTCCTTGAGTACCCTTCCCCCCTCCTCGTCAAGAGCTGCGCTCCAATTCGGCGTTACAGGGAGTTGTAAACGGCTTTCACTTTTTAGAGCGCAGCTCTTAGGGGCCCGTTTCCGGCTTGAGCGGCGTCGGCGTCGCCGTCGCCGTCGGCTTAACCGCGCGTAACCCTCGTAACCCTCGTGAGGGTTACGAGGGTTACGCGCGGTTACTCTCACGAGGGTTACGAGGGTTACTCTCACAAGGGTTACGAGGGTTACCCTCGTGATCCTCGTGAGGGTAACAATCCTCGTAACCCTCTCGAGGGTTATGACCCGAAGGAAAAATCCATCAATGTAACGCTGTCTGGCAGTCGATGTTTTCTAGTGGACACCTGTCTGTGCCTGATTGTACGTCAAGCACGTCTGATTGGCCAACAAGTTACTCTGACCGACAGTCAAACTCCAGTCAGACTCCGCTTGTCGGCTTTCTGGTGGTTTCCTGGTGGCAGTCGGCCGCCGCGAAATGCCGTCAAGATGGTCAAGATTTCTTGGTGGCGATTCTGATTGGACATCGATTGTCTCTGACTGTACGTCAAAAAGCTTTGACGGGCAGACGGATGTACACATCGCGACACTGTTAGCGCGAACACGACATCGGCGCATTTTCGCATTTTACTTCTAAATAGTATTGGCGAGGACGAAATTTTATCGCTTACATTATAGAACTAAATGAGCTCTTTCCGTAGCAATAATAACTTGGATGACATCCCTTGGTTTAAAAAAGAAAAACTGGAAAAACCGGCGATCGCTTGTTCGCGCTAACAGTGTCGCGCTCTGTACGGTCAATGGATGTAAAGTTCGTTCGAATACCAATATTTCGTCAAATCTATGAATACAAAAAATAATCTATGCACGAGAAAACGATTTCGGGACGTGAAACCATAAAAGCGCTGATGTTAGAGATATGACACGCAACCGACCGACAACACTGATCAGAAGCCCGCCGAACGCCGAACTGGCCGAACGCGCCACTTACTCCTTTACTTTCGCTTCGCCCGGCTTTGCCGAGCTTCCATGACTGATCGCTCTCGACTCATTTTGTTTGCCCGCTTGCTCCAACCTGTCAAACCTGCCCGAGCTCTACAACGTCTCACGTTTTAGTAGAATTTCTCCTCGAAAAGACCCAGTGTTTCGGGAGTTCCGACTATGTAAGGAAGTTTAGCGGTGTAGTTGAAGACGACAAGGTGCACCAGCTCTACTGGGCCGGAGACGCGCGAACAAAAGGAGGGTTCTACGACGCGAAAGTACTCTACATGGCAGGTGAGTAGAACTGAAGTACGGCGATTGATGTACGAGTGCTTAGCATAACATGCTGTAGGCTTAACTGCATATGGAGCCGAAGCATTCCTTAGAGGCTGTGTCTACAGTGCCATCCGACGGTCCACTCGCTCGTACAAGTGCCGTCCGAAAGAGAGTCATACGGCGCGTGTATCACTGGTGGGGTACCGTCCCACTACACTCCTGCAGAGCGTTCGAGTGCCGTCCGACGGTACTCTGCTCACGCGTTCAAGTGCCGCCCGCAAGTCTCGTATAAAACGAGTTCTCAAAATTAGCTTCTTGAAGCTGCCGCGTAGCTTAGTGGTAAGACGTCTGCCTCATGAGCAAGCGGTCCCGAGTTCAATCCCCCGTGCGGGGTTGCTTTTTTTTTTTTTTTAATCTTTTGAGAATTTTGTTTTGTCGACGCATTTGGCGATATTTACATTTCTTTTTTACGATTAACATTGGGAAAACCGAATGTTGTCGACGACATTTCGCGGAATAAAATGGTCAGACGTCATCTGATGGACCATCAGGGCACGTTCCACCAGGGCTGCTGACTGGCAGTCAGCGTCCCAAATTACATACCTTGATGGAATTTTCAATAGGGGGGTTACTCTCACGAAGGTTACGAGGGTTACCCTCGTAACCCTCGTGAGAGTAACTCTCGTAACCCCCGTGAGAGTAACCCTCGTAACCCTCGTAACCCTCACGAGGGCTACGAGGGTTACGAGGGTTACCCTCACGAGGGTCACGAGGGTTATGAGAGCTACCCGGACGAGGGTCACGAGGGTTATCCTCACAAGGGTTACTAGGGTTATGAGAGCTACCCTCACTTGAGAGTAACCCTCGTAACCCTCACGAGGATTACGAGGGTTACTCTAATGAGGGTTACGAGGGTTACCCTCACGGGGTCACGAGGGTTACCCTCACAAGGGTTACTAGGGTTATGAGAGTTACCCTCACGAGGGTTACCCCCCTGAGGTCACGTCAACCCCCTGAGGTCACGTGACCCCCTCAGGTCACGTGACCCCATGAGGTCACGTGATCCCCTGATCTCACGTGACCCCCTGAGGTCACGTGACCCCCCCCCCCCCCGCCGAGGTCACGTGACCTCACGGATCCACCTGTCCCTCAGTACAATTCCATCCTCCTCCTCAAGAGCTGCGCTGTAATTCGGCGTTACAGGGAGTTGTAAACGGCTTTCATTTTTTTTAATGCTTACTCTAAATTTTAATTTTGTATATAAATGCGTGTGTATAGTATTACTTATTTAGTTTTGCCTAATACATAGGTATTTGTTTTCTGGCCCTCGAAAAAGCGACAGATCCTCGATCCGGCGGTTTAGCCAGCAAGTTTGGAGACCCGTGCTTTAAAGCCACATAATGAATGCTTGTTTCTCAGTTTCTCAGAAGATGAGGAAGAAGATGAGGATGAATAACTACCGATTCCCGCTTCATACTTGGCGTTTATCTTGATTGTGACCATACGCCGGTTCTGTCATACAGCGACGCCTGTTGTCTAGATGTGTCTGTCCCCAGTGAACCGTGAACATATCACTTCTTTATGTACCCTGTAATTCGCAGTCTCCTTACATCCCTGTCTCTCGCCGGCTGAGTGTTAGGCCTGCACGACCGTTCGTTCCCGGTGGAGCACAGCTTCGACTGGTGTGCTTCGTCTTGCGGCTCCTATTCGATTGGTGACGTGCTCACAAACTCTGATCAACTTCCTGTGTACCCCTGCTGTGCCCGGTCTGTGTATGCGAATGTGGCGGCGTTGCAAGGCTTCCCCACAATCAAAGCCTCCTGTATAGACCTCTCCGAGAAACACTCGGCCACAGGAACAAGTAAACTTTTTCGAGCCTAGTCATTGGGTTTCAGGCGAGTCTGTCACCGACGTTCCTGTTAACCCTAACCGAGTGGACTATGATTTTGTCCAATTCTGCTGGCGGCTAAATACTCGTGTTTCCGAGAATATTTTTTCTTTTTCTTTTGTTTCGCGTGTCATGATGTACGTATTTTCCCGAAGAGATTCAGAGAGCATTGTACCACATTTACAACAAAAGCAAAAAAAAAGAAAACTGTAAATTACTTTTGGTTGGGTACACGGCGAAAGAATGAATCCGACTGGAAAGTTTGTTTTATTTTACGATAAGTTCTGACGGCGACGCCCACTCAGCCGCGCGTCAAACGATAAAGCACTTATCTGTCGAAAA
This sequence comes from Ixodes persulcatus, assembly GCA_013358835.2. Taxonomy (NCBI): domain Eukaryota; kingdom Metazoa; phylum Arthropoda; class Arachnida; order Ixodida; family Ixodidae; genus Ixodes; species Ixodes persulcatus. The sequence goes on from JABSTQ010003091.1 coordinate 40,136, forward strand.
TATTACACAACGGAAAATAGTCAAGAGGCGTGCGTATTTCGCTCGCACAAATAACATGTGTAGCGATGGACAGTACACGGACCTACGATTTGGCAAGTGTTAACATTTTAACCATATATTGTACGTACAACACGGTGAAGTCTTTTCTAAACATGTTGATTTGAAAACTATGTAAAATAACACAGCAGTAGGGTCGACGACAGTCACATTTTGACGATCGGGCGGAATCTAAGTGGATTCCGTCTGTGTTGAAGCACGTTTCCGGTTTTTTTTTTTTTTTTTCCTTTTTTTTACACCTACCACCAAGGCAAAGGCACGGACGATCAAAGGTCAAAAAAGGTCAAATTAGTCGTTAGTTGTTTATTCAGCAGGAGGTTAGTCTGCCAAAGCATGGCGACATTGTTACCCACAGTAGATAAGCAATTTAACCAGTGCAGTACGACTGCTAGCCTGGGGTCTTTAACGTGGACCACGCAGTAGCGATACAGTACTGGACGCCGGTACGATGCTTATCCAGATCGAAACGGGCAGGGGTGGGGATTGAACACAGGATCCCTGGGTTCTGCAGCGCGAGCTTTCGCTCCACGTGCTCCGAGCTGGTGTACGCTAGCCGACTCGGCCACCGATCCCCCCCCCTGCACGGACGCGACTAACCAGTTTTCCACGCCAACGCGGACAACTATGTTTGGCGATGACTGAGAAGGACTTTACGCGGACAACCTCTGGGAGAAGAGAAGAGCAATCGTCACTGTTCCCAATATTGCGTTGAGGGAAGTTGGACGCAATTCCATTCCTTCGTTTTCCGTGAATGTAGAGCAGAAACTCTTGAATGGCAGGCACTTAGCAACCCTATTTATCGGAGTGTAAGATAACACAAAAAGTGTACGCAACATGCACAATAAAAATTAATTGGAAACTTTCAAAAGAGAGGCCGGGAAACTTCGTATGCAAAACCGAAAAACATAGGTGGAGAATCTCGCTGTGCAGGGTTCAGCAGTCGAAGAAAGTGGAAGAAAATGCCTAGCTGAAATGGGGCGCGAGAGACGCGCTAACCGCGTCATAATTAGAAACATGGCGGCGGCCTAGGAGCGTTTTAGAGAGGTGTATAGACCTTTGCTAAAATAGCTTTCTGGTCGCCGCCATTTTGCGACTCGAGACACCCCTATCAGCGAGAAATGTCTGCCTCTCGCCCGAGCTGTGGAAACCCGGTCAACGCGACTCGCTACGGGCATTGTGCACTCGTAGTTCGCCGGCTATTTTTGAAAGCTTTTGCTTTATTTGCCTGTTCAGGATGCTTACCCTTCCTGAGTTATCTTCCACTTTGAGCACCAGGGAATACCAGGGCTCGTAGCCTGCTCGGCCTTCGCAGGAAACGAACGAATAGAGCGAACGTCAAGCAGCCAGCAACGCGGGCCGTTCGACGTCCTTCGAGGATTATTTCCGTTTAGAAAATCTCCGAACAGCCTTCCCGGCTATGTTCCCGGGCTTCGCGAAAAATAGCTGATTGTGTCATGTCCGGGGTATATGTACGGAAAAGACACGTTCGTTCATTTGGTATGATGCTGTGCAAAACTGCAGCTCCCTTCAAAACGTTCCCCAACACAAGTCGGATTCCGTCCGATCCTCGTGAAGTGACTATCGTCGACAATGTATAATCGATATGCTGTGTCATTTTAGACCTTTCTTAAATCCTGTTCGAATAACGCGGCAGCGTTGGGGATATACAGCATCCAGATTTTTTAGGAATACCGCGAGAACGGCGACCGGGTGGAGGATCAGCGCCTTATCGCGGTTTAAAACAGCAGATCAGGAAGACTGCACGTGTGTAACAGAAGGCAGACGCCTAGTCTCGCTGACTTTCTTACGCCGCGAAAAAGCGCTGATCTACCGGCCGGTCGGTGTTCGCGCCATATTGTTAAAAAGTCGGGTGGCTGTACAATATATGTTTTTTCATTAATGAGGCTCGTTGAATTTCCTGTTGTGAGTGGGGAACACCCATGCCGTTCGGCTATCCTGTGTTGTACAATAATTTCTTCAGCTAAGACCCTTGTATATTTGCACGAATGAGTGTATGGTGCAATGAAAAAGAAGTCGACATAAAATAAGACAAATTTTCTTGTTTTATTTGTTTTGTCATGCAGGAATACATCAAAAATAGCTCTCATTAGCTTGTTATTGTTCCCCAAAAATAGTACAATGCTTTCTTTAAAACCTCGTAAAATTCAATTCAAGATTGAACACAAAAGAGAGAAAGAAAACGTGGCAATTAATCCGGCACCAGGGTCCGGAATTGCGCCTATGCAGGCTGCCACAGCCCACTGACGAGAAAACCCACAGCCCAGCGCAGTCCGGCAACACTGAAGTACGTTCTCAAAACCAGGGACAAGCGCTGTAAATCGCTTTGTTCGAGACTGCCGCTGTCGGATGCGCTCCCCGAAGCCGTCGTGTTTACCGCTTTCCCAATCATTCCTCCTCCTCTTATGACATCCGTGTGCGTTGCGAGACGGCGCTGCCTGCGTTGGGAATCTATTCGCGCCTTCAGTTCACTATAGGAGTCGCCACTTGTTTTCCGAATGGCGGTTATAGTGAGGGTCGGAGATGCGTGCCGCTGCTGAGCCTGTCTAGTGTGCAGGCTTCGCTGAACGACACAAATTATTTCTGCTTAAACAAGGAAGCCGAAAATAAAAGCGCTCCCGCCACAACAGTCTTCGCAGTCGGCGGCAAACGTTCAGTACAGAGTGTAAAACTGCTTTTTTCAACCTATAGTTTCCGATGCACTGTGGTCGGCCGTGGAAGCACACCTCTGCGCCTCGATCGGACCGATTAGTCGTCAACTGCGTATCGAACAAGCTGCGAAGCTGTCTTCGCTGTTAAGTCATCCTGCCCACAGCTACGCTATCAACCCGCGGCAAGGACCGCAGTGTCTCGGCGCAGTTTTGGGCACCCTCCCCGAAGATAAAAACGCTCCCGCCACAACAGTCTTCGCAGTCGATGGCAAACGTTCTGTATAGTGTGTGAAACTGCGTTTTATACCTACAGGTGAGCGTTATTTTTGCTCCGTCTTAGATTATGCATGTACAGTCGTCCTCAAAATGAGCGTGAACAGGCCGCCGTCGTGGAAGCGCCGCCAGCTCCAGCTAGCGGCGCTTCCACGAATCACGGCGAGAGTAAGCGCCTGCGCAGAAAGAGCGGATGCGCTGTTACAAGAACTCACGCTACCCCCTTTTGCATGTTAGTTTAGATAAGGCAGAGTGTGCTGCTTTATATATTAAAAAAAAAAAAAAATTGCACGGTCAGTGTGGATGCGGAACGGATAATCTGTTCTTTTTTTTTTTTTTTGGGGGGGGGGGGGGAGGGGGAGGCTCGCAGGTATTTTTGGGGGAACTCACAAATTCTTTTTATCTGTCTTAAGAACGACACTATTTCAAACTGATATGTTTATTTCTAAAAGAGCTTTCTCAAAAAAAAAAAAAAAACAAGAAAGAACACGTTGATTCTCGTTAATATTGAACCAGTTTCAAGCAGACTTGTGCCCGTTACTTAAAAAATGTAATGGATTACACTTACAAATTACCGAGTCTCACCTATAATGGATTACCGTTACAAACTACATTCGCTTTCACGTTACTTTTCCCGCACTCTTAACAAGAAAACAACAAAAACAATTTTGATTTTTTTAAGAAATGTTTTGCAAAACTACTTTCCATTTTTCATACGCCCGCACTATGGTCCAAAAAAACAAAAACAATTTAGTCGTTAGTTGATTATGCAGCAGGAGTTTAGTCTGCTTACGGCGACCGGAAATGATCCCTGGAATTCTGCAGACAACGCTAGCTGTGTACATGCTCAGCAGCTGCCTCTACCTCCGCTAGGAGATCAAGAACGCAACGCCTACTCGGCGTTGTCTCCTAGATCTTTTTTTTTTTTTTCTCAAATTTATATAGCCCTTGCACGTTTTTCTAGTCGTTCTAGTGACCGGTCATAAAAAAAATAGTGGTTTCATTTCGGTCATTATCCTGTTCATGATGTTGTATTTTTTGTTGAACTTGCTATCTTTATGATGCTGAATTACCTGCTCATATTGCTCCAGGTTTTGTAAGATGTTCATATTTTTAAATAAAGTAACGAGTAACAGAAGTAATCCGTTACCAATATTTGTGACGAAATTACATTAACAATTACTACCGCAAAAAGTAACGTGGCAGTTACAAAATTATTTGAAAAAGTAACGGATTACTTCCCAAGTCTGGTTTCAAGACATCTAGCACTTCCTATATTGTCTTTTGCTCGTCTTAGTACCGGGTCATGCCACCGTGCGCCCCGAGGACGTACGCTGTTCTCGAAGGCAGAGAGTGAAAAAGCCCTTCAAAGATATCGGTGCGTCCGGCAGTTGGTTCAATTCGGCTTCCACGGCATTCCAGAGGTCGTCGGCGCGTGCACTGTGGCGAGATTGCTTCGCCAGGTTCCGCTTCAAAAGCACCCAGATGTGCTCGATAACGTTCATATCAGCGTCTTTTGAAGACCATGACAGCTCTCTGACGTAACGCTCCTCTCGGGGCGTCCGCATTTTGCCGGCGGTGTGGACTGGGGAAATGCCTTGCCGGAAAAAAAAAAAAAACTCCCCGTCAGGAAATGGGCCACTGAGAACATAGGGAAGCATAACGTCGTCCAAGATGTTGCAGTAGTGCTCGGAGGTCAGCCTTCGTTCAATTTTGTGCTTTTGCTTGATTTCATTCTTTGCGCGTGTTGACGCACACATAAAGATGTTGGTTCCCATAAAAGCGGTCCCGTTGCTTTATGAATTGTGCAACCATCGTAATTGCAAACAGGGTTTTTAAACCGAAAAGCTGCCTACAAAGGTAAGACTTTGCATGCCAATTGGCTGGAGACAATCGGGCGTTCGGATCGCATCAAGTTAGTCCAGAATGTTGTCGTAATTTGGCTTCGAAAGGCAAGTAGCTCTCAACTTTCGCAGTGCACCTGGCCTATCAAAGCGCATAATTTTAGTCCACATTTGATTTGTGCGTCTCGACGCTCTCTAACTTGCACAGGGATGCCATGCGAAAAACAAAGGAACGTAAAATTCATAATGAGAGCATATTGTATTTGTTGCTGTGTTTAGTCCCCTTGGTCGCTTTTTACCGACATCAACAGACGCTAACATACGGTTCTATCGAACCGTCGCTCGCGCATGATGGAACGCTGGAAGGCCGCTTTTATGGTCGAGTCTTGAGAGCGTTGGAAATGTTTTGGCACGGGGGCGGAATAGCAGACGGACGAATGCGAATACTCACGCCGACGGGCAGCTTTCAAGTTCGCGTCCTTGGGGCATGGCAGACGACGATAGATTGGGGTGAAATAGCAAACGATGTCGGAGGCTGCGGGGCGACTGCTCGCGCAAGTAGCAGGCGTTGTCAGGCGACAGACTAGACGCGCTGCATGTCGCCGAAAGGGAGACACTAGGCTTGTTAGCGTGTTCGGCTAAGCATCCAAGCCAGTCCAGTAGCTATGGGCGGGGCAACTGATTTGTGGGCGGGGATAAGAGCGGGCCGTGACCTCAACCGAAATTGCGTGTAATGGAGTAAATATTTCGTGATATTTTTTTTCTTCTAGTGGAAAAATTACAAAAAAAATACGTGTTCTATCTATGCTCTTAAGAAAAAAATACTTTTTTTTTTCATTGCGGTGCCTCTAAAAGCAGTACCGCGGTGAATTTTAGAGGTAACCCAAAAGACCAGCATAGACCGTGAGACGAGTGGGTCAGTCGAAGATCGAAGAATTGAAGGCCCTATTGAGTAGGGTTTTCCCTTTCGAAGGTGAGGCCACTGGCGTTAGTTTTGAATGCCTGAAGGATGGAAACATCTGAGTTGGAGACAGGATGAAGAACCATATAGTCGTCAACGTACCGGAAGATCTTACATTCATTACCCGAGCAAGCAAGATGTTCCTGCACCGCGAAATCCACAAAAAAGAGATAAATCTCGCTGAGGATCGGCGCAAGGCAGGAACCAATAAACACACCCAACCTCTGAATGAAAACTTTTCGCTCGTGCTCAACCAGAGTGGATCCCAGGTAGAGCCGGAGGAGATCGAGGAAGCCTCCGACCGGGATTCCGGACGCGTTTTGAAACCTCATCATTCCATGCAGGTCAATTTCCTCAGAAACAGAGCTTCAAAGAATTTTGAGGTCGATATTGTAATACATGTCCGGCGTTTTGGAGGGAGCATTGGCGGCGGCATCGCGGCGGAGGTGGGAGAGTTTCCCCCGCGGTCGTTAAGAAACGTCTCGGGTTTCAGGAGGCGGTGTGGGGACAACCCGTGCTTGGAGCTGCTTGCGGCTTTTAACCGAGTACCCTATTGAAAAAAAATATATTAACCTATATAAGAACTGATATGAAATATCCAAAAACTGATATGCGACATATGAAACTGATATGAAATATCCAAAAACTGATATGCGATATATGAAACTGATATGAGATACCCAAAAACTGATATGCGACATATAAGAACTGATATGCAACATTTGCCAACTGATATGAATATGTCCAATAAACGTATCAGAAATAAATTCATATAATTTTTTTTTCGTGTACGACGTGCCGCGCGGGAAAACAAACACGTGGCTTGGAACCGCAGAGGAGCGGCTTGATTTACTGGCTTTCAAATACCTACTGCATGAGCGTTTACTTTTTATTAAGAGATTCATCCCTTGAGCCGTTCAAAATACTCTCAGAGGTATGACATTACTAAAACAAATCCAACATGTTGAGAATATTATTTATTGCTTAGGTGGTCACCGAAAAACTCCGTACTGACAAAACGACCTGTATTAAAGGCGGAAACGCAGAGCTCAGAAGTAGTTATTGGGTGTGCTGTTGTATTCATGTTTGCTGTGCCGTGTATGTGTATGCGCTCAATGTATATGTCCACCTGATGCCAGTGATATGCGTAATGTATCTACATGGTGGCGTGAGTAAATAAAAATATTTTTGTAGCACATGAATTGGGCGGTACCTAGCGCCACCTAGCCTAGTGTAACTGATATGCAGCTTATGAAACTGATATGAAATAAGTTCTGATATGAAAAAAGTGTCCAATAAACATATCAGAAATAAATTCATATAATTTTTTTTTCAGTAGGGTATGCCTGTATATAGAGGGTTTCGCCGCTTAGTGTAAAATTGTCGCGTTTTGCCCGATGTAATAATTTAGCTGTTTTCGCCAGCGAGACTGGGAAAAATGCAGGGAACGAATCTAGAAGAAATTTGGATTTGGCGGTTGGAGCGCCAGGCTGACAGCTCGCCGACCATTGGGTAACAGTGCACCACGTGGGAGTTGTGAAATTTGAAGGGATTGGTCGTCCCTGAGGGAAACGTAGGCTACTACGAGCCTACAAAAGGAGTGCCGAGAGGATTCTCGGGGATTGGCTTCGATTCGATTTTGGGAGACTGGTGATAAAAGTATGGGGTTTAATTTTGGGATTTTAACTCGCTGATAAGTTGTTTTGTTTCATAATAAACTTGGCCACACTGGCCACTGTAAAGCCAACAAACGTCGCAATGTGTTCAGCGGGATCGAAGAACTTTTAGTGGCTTCTTTTATCATCGTCCCGTGGGCTGTCATCGGGTGATCACCATCCGGACCAGGACGCCCACCCCCATACCACGAAGTCCAGGGAAGTTAACTTCCCGCGTTATTGATGAATGGAATAAGTTACCAAAAGAAATCGTAAATTTTAAATCAGCTCAGTGTTTTTTTTTTTTTTTTTTAACTCTCTCTTCTATACACTAGCATAACATTCCGCATATGGGTTTTATTTTTCTGCCTCTTTATTGCTAGTGTCTTATACACATTGTATTGCTTCTTGTCTGTTCAAATGTCCACTTTTATATGGGCCTTAATGACCTACAGCATTGATAAATAAATAATAAATAAAAGCCCGCAAGCTCAACTTGAACCGTTATCACAAATTTTCTTCCATCTGTACAATGTTGAGTTTTTAAGGAGCGCGTTGGTATTGCATACAATTTTTTTACGAAAGAGTTACACATCAAAGACAGAACATGGACAGCGTATCTTCCGCGCTGTCAGTGTTCTGTTTTTTATGTGTAACTCTTTAAGTAAAACAATGTGTACATTATCATATCATCATCATTGCACTCGGCGTCACGGGGCTTAATGGTATGGGCGACTTACCTTTATGCGGCGCTGCGCCTCTCCTGAGCTAAAATAAATACCACTATTAATATCAGTCTTGGCACTCCTAAAAATACCGTAGTATTATCAGTTGCGCGTCACGTTTCTTACAACAACCCATGTCTTGCATGTCTACATGCCTGCCCGCATATAAACCAGGAAAGGCGCGTCATGTACCCACACCGCTGCTTTCGAAGAGATATTTTGCTTCACATTCTCGCGCCGTCTATAGATTAAAAACGCTTGACTACCGATCCGGCTCAGTGGTGTTTTTGATGGGTTACATTGAGTTTGATTTATGTGTTTTTGTTAACGTGTCTACACTAGGAAATTGTGTTTAAAAGGTTCTTCTTTTTTTAAGCCTTTTGGAGCATAACAAAGACGCCTTGCGAAACAATACAGATTTTGTTTTTCAAACTTATCTAATCCTCTCGTCGTACCGTTGCTGTACTTTTATTGTAATATCCGCGATGTTTTTCTTGCTTATCCTCGGAACGTGTCACCGACAGCTGTAATGTACAGCTGCGACCCGTGTGTGCCCTGCACTCGAGAAACGTTGTTCGTGGCTGCGCGGACTTTCAGCGAGACATCGACACCCTTGAACAACTTGAAAGAAAACAGCAGCAAGTAGAGGCAACCAAGCTGAGAATAAAATGCGTCAAGCCTTGCAGGTATTCAAGTCGTCGGTGATGCTTCGCTGCTTCGAGGGATTTTGAATTTCGCGAGCGCGACGTCGCAGCTTGCGCCAGAATTCTCTCTTGCAGCACGCGATCTACAATACATTTCGACGATTTGAGTATCCTTTATCACCGAGCGTGCGCGCGCGCAGATATAAAGCATGCGTTATTAAAAACAGTGGAAGCAATAGATTATTCTTCCCTATATTCCGCGTAGTTCGCTTCTATTTTTTTTCTGCCACCAGATATTAAGAAATTTACCCGCATTTCTATAGCACTCTAGCTCAATACTTATATCTAAAAATAAACACTTTTGAGTATCCATGAGCCGGATAACAATTCGCGATCCGTCTTCACGTCTAAATTCCAAGACCTATGTGCGAAGATTATAAGAAAGAAGAGCGTCATTTATACTTAGGAGATAAATCATATTTGAACAAGCTCCATGATTCGCATTATGTGACAAGCATGAGTACAGTTTTATTTTTTTGTGTTTAACATTCAAGGTGGGATTGTTCAAAAACAAAATGAGGACAAGAAGATGAGTAGCACAAAAGACAGGGCGTGCACCCTGTCCTGTATGTCACTTACCCTGTCAAAGCTTTTTTGTGGCGTATTTCGCCATTATGAAAGCAGAAGTCACTAGTCCAACTTGCAGTCTTATACCATAAAAGGGATTTCCATCTCATCTGAAATATCGTTCCATGCTTAGAATATTGATGAAAAGAACACCCCAGTTTAATATATTATGCAATGGGTACATTAAAAGCTATATATATATATATATATTTATATACCGGGTGTTCATTTTTAATTCGAACAGATTTATTACAAAAAATTCGTAAAATATGCACTAGTACGGTTTGTTCAAGTGAGTTATACTGCTAGGGGGACATTATGTGGGTGGCTAATCCTTGCGAGAAGTTGGCTAATTAATTAAAATTTGTTAATTAACTTTTTAAGTAATGAAAATAGAAAATAGACGAAAAAGTAATGAAAATAGAAAATAGACGAAAACCCCTAATTCAGTCATTTTCAGAAAGACTTTGTGCGCGTGAGAAGCGCAGTAGTGAACTAAAGTTACACTCGTGGAGCATTTACAAGGCTGGGGCTAGATAAGAGACGGAAAAATCGCACGGGCGCCTTATCGCAACCTCTAGCTTTGTACCTGCTCCACGAGCGGTAACTTCAGTTCACTACTACGCTTCTCACGCGCTGAAGGTCTTTCTGAAAATGACTGATTTAGGGGTTTTCGACGACGCTAAGCAAATTTATAATTGGAACCATATGTCTATTTTCATTAATCAAAAAGTTAATTAACGAATTTTAAGTAATTAGCCAACTTCTCGCAAGGATTAGCCACCCACATAATGTCCCCCTAGCCGTATAACTCACTTGAACAAACCGTACTAGTGCATCTTTTACGGATTTTTTGTAATAAATCCGTTCGAATTAAAAATGAACACCCGGTATATATATATATATATATATACAGGGTGTTTTTTTTTAAGCTTAACAGATTTGTTTAAAAAAAGCCGTGAAAGTTACACTTATGCCTCTGGAGGTGAGTTATACGGCCAGGGGGACATATTATAGGGGGCTAATCGTAATGATCAGTCGGATAATTAATTAAAATTCGTTAATTAACTTTTTAAGTATTGAAAATAGACATATGGTTCCAATTAGAAACTTGCTCAGCGTCATCGAAAACCCCTAAATCAGACATTTTCAGAAAGACGTAGTAGTGCACTGAAGTTACCGCTCGTTGAGCAGGTACAAAGCTAGAGGTTGCGATAAGGCGCCCGCGCGATTTTTCCGTCTCTTATCTAGCCCCAGCCTTGTACCTGCTCCACGAGTGGTAAATTTGGTGCACTACTACGCTTCTCACGCGCTCAAGGTCTTTGTGAAAATGACTGATTTAGGGGTTTTCGATGACGGTGAGCAAGTTTCTAATTGGAACCATATGTCTATTTTCATTAATTAAAAAGTTAATTAACGAATTTTAATTAATTAGCCGACTGATCATTACAATTAGCCCACTATAATATGTCCCCCTGGCCGTATACCTCACCTCCACAAGCGGCATAAGTGTAACTTCGACGGCTTTTTTTAAACAAATCTGTTAAGCTTAAAAAAAACACCCTGTATATGTGATTCATTTTTTCTAGTGTTAAAAAAAACTTTTAGAAAATACAAGTATGGTAAATGGTAAAGTGTCATTTGTGTACCTTAGGGTGCTGTCATTTCTCGCAAGGTTATGAGTACAAGTTCATTTTACCCTACGTTGTTTCAATATTGTTTTTCTACAAGGCATACACAGCTTTGTACCTCTCTGCGAGAGGCTCCAATTCTGGTTAATGTTTTACTTACTCTCTTTTAGGTCACAAATGAACGCACATACAGGTATATGAAAATACATTAAAAATAGGAGACTTTAAAAAGAAATTAGGGCTCATCACCCTTCAACATCATATACTACGCATGAAATGATGCGAAATATAATATGCCATCATCCATTCATTCATTTATTTCCTCTTAAAAGCCCCTTATGGGCATTACATAAGAAGGGGGAGTGGTATAATTAGGGATCATACGAAAAGATACAACTATAGCTGTGGGTTCTTTACCTGTGTGTCTTACTCAGGTATGATTACATTGTCGTCTTTCTATAAAACAGTATTGTAAATTTATAAACGTATTTACACGGTCCTATGCGTAGCCTGATATAATGAAACACACAAGTAGTAGCCTAATGTGAAGCGAACTGGAGTTGATACTTCAATTATAAATATAAAATTTGCACGTTGTGTTATGACAATCAAATTCCGTTAAACCGACATACCGTGTATTCAGTAGCGTGTTGTAAATTGCACAACCACAGTCACTGATGGAATAAAAAAGAAGGGGCGCGGCTTGTTATATTAACCCTTGCTCTCGCATGACTCGTACCTTGGTGCTCTTACGGGCAAATGTCGCATGCTGACGGCAGTCAAGCGACAATGAGATGTACGGGTTTCGCCAGATTCTCCTTTTCTTAAGCTGTCCGTAACTTTAAGAGTCAGGACCAAGACAGTTATCACCGCTTGTACGCTTAATGTGACGGTTTGTCTAGCGCGTATATGCACCGCTAGAGCAAAATAGGACGGGAAACTCCCTCGTTCTGTCTGGAGAAGAAACCTAACGCGACTCAATAGTGCGGATTTACCTTCAACTAATCACAGATAGTTACGTTGTATCCTCACGATGTCTCCGCCGTATATCGGTGCCTCCGGCACATGTTGTGGGAATATAAGACTTCGACCATGTAAATAAACTGATTTGACAAAAGTGTCGGTAACATGAGTTTCAGGTAGCGCTATGGGAGGGAATTCATTTCTACCAGGTCCAATTAGCGGGCCCTTAAACGCCACCGCCGTGTCCGCAGACAATAATAAAAAAAATCCAGTGTAGGAGATATTAGCTGGGACTCTTTAAGATGCATGACGCAGCAGTTTATAACTTGCCAAAGAGAGATAAGAGAAGCAAGGATGAGAAGAGCCCTAGTGATTGCTCGCAATTCGTGTCAAAGAGGCGGTTTCTTTAGAGGGTACCTTTAAAGCTGACAGCACCGTCATAGGCGCTTTGCAACGCGCAAGTATCCATTGCGAAGCGCCGCATCCTAGTTTTAGCTACATTGAGCTTGCCGATACCAACGCTTCTATCACTCTTAAAAAAAACCGTGCGTCTACTTTCCCTCAAGCACTCGGAGAGCCGATCACCGCAACTTACGGAGGCAGCTCAGCGAATGACGATGCCGAAGCATACGTTTAGGCCAAAAAACGCAGTCTGAGTTGTGACATTAAGCAATGCAAGCGTGATGTTTTGCATTGGGTAATGTTACAACTCAGACTGCGTTTTCGTAATAAACATAGTTTTCGGCATCGTCATTCGCTGAGCTGACTCTGTAAGTTGCGGTGATTGGCTCTCCGAGCGTTGTGCGGGAAAGTAGACGCACGGTTTTTTTTTAGAGTGCATTCAAGTGTGACTCGACTGTTGCTGACGAGCGAATAGTCGACAGGAACTGACGCTTAGTTCCTCGCGCATCGAATACGTGACGAAACGTTTGTCGCATCGTGACTTCTGCTCGAAAGAAAAGCGGAAATGTTCATAAATTCTTAAATTCTCGGACATGACCTGGCAAATTCAGGCGATTGATTAATTTGTTCTATATAATGTTTACTGAAAATATTTACAAATTTAAAAGCGCTCGCTGAGAAGCGCATTACGCTTTATGCGCATTGAGGTATGTGAAATCAAACATGCAAACTGAAGTAATTCATAGCAGGTGTATACCTCACTTTTTGGGACGCTGAAGTATCACCGACTAACTAAATTTAAGACTTCGGTCGCGAGGTGCTCTCACAAGTCTCCCCTCGACCGTGTGCTTAAGCACTGATTTAATTGAAATGACTCCGGCAGCCAGCCACCACTTCTTCCTACAAAATTAAAAAAAAATCTACTTGAAACTAATCAGAGACCAGCACTTACAAAATAGATCAGAACCAACAGGGTACATGGAGTCGCTTTAACTGAAGTGTTTACCCCACAAGAGAGAGGTTCTCGAATTTCGCTTTTCTGTTTTCAGTTTGATTAGACATTCCTTTCTCAGTTTGATTTAGTCCGAATGAAAACATAATAAAAAAAACACCTTCTTTGCCGTGTTAGGTGTTCTGGCGGGGTAGAGCGCTGTATATTCTACTTTCAAAATCCAGCTTTTTGCACTGGGGTAGAGAAAAGCACACCCCAATCCCTGCGCTTCGATACCTCAGCGCCAAAAGTGTTTGTTAGCACGACCACGCGTGTTATGGGTTCAAGCTTTGGGAAAGTGTAATGCTGCAAATACCACTTCACCAAATGAACACAACGCGTGAAACAGGCTTTGCCGCGTGTTACCCAAACAGCGCATAAAGCGAGCTGACCAGCCGAGGGATCCAAGATCTTCGCGGTCTGTCCCAACCTCTACTACACGTGACGTCAAAAACGATGGATATGAAAGCTAGAGAAGCGCACTCTGTAGATTGCGCACGCCGCCAATACGCGGAAACGGGTTCCTAAGAGCTCGTCTCTGAAATAATTACGATGTTGGGGAAGCAGCAATAGCTCCCCTATACATGATGTCCGGTGTGATAATAATAGGAAGAATTAAAAGAGGAATATACACAAGCAAAACAGTAACTCTGATACTTAAATATTCTAGATGAGCTCAATTTTTAAAATACCACTACAATTTTTAAAGAAAAGTCTGGTTGGGACACGCGTTTCAAAAAATAATTATTACGCGAAACAATTTATTTTAGGCCAATATTGACGGCGCTAGGCGCGAGGCGCGTGGAGGAGAGGTGGATTGCCTTGGTCCATCGTGTTGAGGTGGAGAGAGTGTCGGACAACACATTGAGGTGGAAAGAATATATAACCATTCCGGAACACCATGGACTTTGCGAGCAGAATTTGAAATAAATCACGTGCCGTCAATACTGCTCTAACATTTTCTTTCGCGTAGAATTTATTTTTGACACGCGTGTCCCAACCAGACTGTTTAAAAAGAAGAACATTTTTTTCCTTATCAGTGGCCTTTTAACGAACGGAATATCTGCACTTAAGTATGGCATGATTATACCTGGATTTATATGAAGTAGGTAAAATATGCTAAAACGTCATAACTTCTAGTTTCATGCGGTTTCTGTTTATGTGCAATATAAAAATACCTTCGTTGTACCGTAAACCAACCAATCGACAACAATACAATCATTACCGAAGTGACCACCCACGTCACTGTTAGAAACAGCATCCCTTATTACCAAGCCTATCGTTTTAGTGTATTCTCTCAAATGAGGAAGACTAGGATTCTAATAGCCAACATCAAAAGACCGTACGAGAAAAACAAAATCATGCATCATCTGCAGTTGTCGGGATACGGGCCGTTCGCTGAAGGACAATTCGTAATAAAGCAACTGGTAGCAGGTCTATTGGTGGAGGTTCGGGGTACCGCTTTCCATGCCCGTGAAACATTCCCCTCAGAAGATCTGTCGGTCCCGTTCCTTTTCTAGTTCCGTAAAACTAACCTCCGTCGACGAAATGGAGACCCGCGCCAGCCGCCGTAACCAAGGCAAGTCTCCGGAGTTCGGTCAACTACTACAGCAGCCGAGGAAGAACACGCCGACGATGATCACCACGTCAGAGCACGACGGAACGCCACCGACGTCCATCGTCCACATGCAAGCCCCGCCATGGACGTCGGCGACTTTCAATGGCGACTTTTACGAAGATGTGGACGACTGGCCAGTACGAGGGCGACACCAGGTTCAACGGATGGGCAACTAAACGAAGCCTGCGGAGCGTCTACTTCGCTTTGGAAGGCACGGCCCGAACCTGGTACGAGAACAACGAAGCGTCGATTTCGTCGGGGCAAGACTTCTAGGCCAAGCTACGACGCACCTTTGCCAGCCAGCAGCGACAACTGCGGGCCGAAGGACTTCTGCAAGCAAGAAGCCAAGAGCCGAACGAGAGCATCACAAGCTTCGTCGAAGACGTTCTCCGCCTACTGAAGCGCGCTGACCCAGACGCTTACGAAGAGAAAAAGCTGCGGGTCCTGATGCGGGGAGTGAAGGAAAACATCTTCGGAGGACTTGTACGAACCCCGTATACCACCGTCGAAGGACTGGTCACTGAGGCCACCAACATCGAACGTGCCCTACAAGCACGGGCCTCCCACTACCAGCGACTCCCGGCATCCCTGCCCTCTCGCCTTCCAGCTGTGACATCCCGAACATCCGCGAGATCATTCGCGACGTCGTCCGGGGAGAGCTAAGGAAGCTCCTGCCTGCTGACAACCAGCCGGCTTCGGTCTCAATTGCCGAAGTTGTCCGCGAGGAAGTTCAGCGGGCATTCCATCCTGAGGCTCCTGTCAGCGTGCCAACACCCGAGGAGCCCTCCCTGACCTACGCCGCAGTAGCTCGGAGACCGGTGCCACCTGCCTGGTAATATTTCACGCCGCCGCGATGTTAGCCAGAGCCGTAGACTTTCCGACGTCGCGAAGGGCAGCCCCAGCTTGTGTTTACTGAACAACCGGTGCCTAGAACGACGGATTTGTAGCGCATGGCCGATCGACTACCACTGTGTTACCACTGCGGCAAGGCCGACCACGTCTACCGAAGGCGCCCCTACCGACAAATCGGCCTGCGAGGTTTTGCGCCGAGCGACCCGTGACCCCACCTTAGGGAGCGACCAAGGGGCATCGAGGACTACCTCCGACGACCCCTGTCCCCGGTGCCGACCCCACACCAAGGTTCCCGTTCACCTACGCCTTGACGTGCGCTCTCGCCCTTCCGCCACTCTTTTCCGGACAGCCTGTCCCCCTTTCTCGTCGGGAAAATTAAGTGCGCCAACGACTGGAGGTGGCGTTGCCGAAGACGACTGAAGTAAAGAGCCTCAAAGAACGCCGGTGCGCTCTCACGCTCTCGATGCCACGCATCGCAACAACGTCCCTGCAATGGTGCCCAACAACCTAAACGTTATTATCGACGGCCACGACGCATCGGCACTCAGGACATCGGAGCAGACTACCCAGTCTTGAGTTGGAGGCTCTCTTTCCACCTTCAAAAAGACACGACGCCGTGGGATGGATATCAAATACGAACTACTTGAGGACACCTCATCACACCAGTCGGGAGATGCACTGCTCGCGTCGAGATTCACGGTGAGACGTACCCTGTGAAGTTTGTCGTTCTTCAAGACTGCGCGGGGGACGTTATCCCCGAATAGAAATTGTCTGCGAGTATGGCGCCGTCATCGACCTCGGAGCACACCGGCTGACGCTACGAAAACCTGTTTCACCACCGGAGGAACCCAAAGCGACTTCCTCCGCGGTCTGAGTCCTCGCAAGCCATGTGAGCTTACCGCCGCGGTATAGTGTTTTCATACCCGTCGGGATCACCAAAGCTTTCTGCCGCGAAGTTTTGCTCCAGAGAAGCCTCCAGGATCCTCTAGGAAGAGGAATAGGCGGCGCAAGAGGAGTAGCTGAACTTCAGGGTATGCGCATTGTGGTCATTGTGACGAATTTCCGACGAAAGTCGCAGCTGTGGGCCACATCGAGGAACTCCAAAATTCTGCCGAAATCGCCGCGATTACTGAAGAATGATTGCCGCCTCAGCAAAACTGTACGTCACCAGTGCAGCTCGACATTGACCCTATGCTTCCGGGCCCAAAACGACGGCAGCTGAGTGACCTCCTCGCCTAATACAGCGACTGCTTCACGACGTCATCGAAGGTGTGCCAAACCACCGATGCGAAGCATCGCACCGTTACCGAGAACGACGCGGAACTGTGCCAAACCACCGTTTGGCACAGTTTGGCACAGACAAGAAGGTCCTCTAGGAGCAAGTGCAAGGAATGCTGCACAACGACATAATCCAACCTTAAAGCTGTTCGTGGGCTTCTCCAGCCGTACTGGTTAAGAAGAAGGACGGAACACTTAGGTTCTGCGTGGACTACCGGCAGCTGAACGCAGTAAAAAAGAAAGACGTCGACCCACTCCCCCGCATAGACGACACGCTAGACCGGCTGCACCACTCTCGATTGTTTTATCGATGGACATGGAGAGCTGCTGCTGGCAATTCAAAGTCGAAGAACGGGACCGAGAGAAGACAGCCTTCGTCACGCCGGATGGACTGTATGAGTTCAAGGTGATGCCCTTTGGACTATGCACGATACCAGCAACTTTCCAGCGTGTCATGGACCCCGTACTAACATGACTGAAGTGGCAGAGCTGTCTCGTCTACATCGACGACGTCGCAGTGTTTTCCGGCGACTTCGATTAGCACTTGCGACGACGTCGAGCTGTTGTCCAAGCCATACAGACTGCCGGACTGACCCTCAAACCATTACAGTGTCGGTTCGCATAAGAAGAACAGAAGTTCCTAGGTCATGTGGTTAGTAAAGAAGGCGTTCGCCCAGACCCAGAGACGACTTGCGCCGTCGCAGTATTTTCAGCGCCGACAGACATGAAGGCCGTGAGAAGGTTCCTTGAAACTATGTACTTACTATCGGCGCTTCGTTCGGGATTTCGAAAGAATTTCCGCACCGCTCACAAACCTCACGAAGGACGCCGAGAAGTTCTTGTGGGCCTAGGAGCAGCAGCAGGCATTTGTCGAGCTGAAGCGAGGACTCCAGACTCCTCCTGTTCTTGGACATTTTGATCAGGATGCAGAAACCGAGATTAACTCGGTCGCAAGTAACGCAGGACTTGGCACGCTACTGGTTCATGTGCAAGAAGGCACCAAGCGAGTCATCGCCTACGGAAGTCGGACAATGTTCAAGGCGGAGAAAAACTACTCCACGACTAAGAAAGAATGCCTTGCGGTCGTCTGGGCAATCACGAAGTTTCGTCCATACTTGTACGGGAGCCCGTTCCGCGTAGTCACGAACCACCACTTGCTCTCCTCTCTAGCGAACCTCAAGGACCCGTCTGGACGCCTCGCTCGATGGAGTCTCCGACTACAAGAGTTCAACATGACTGTGGTCTACAAGTCAGGCCGGAAGTACAGCAACGCCGACTGCCTGTCCAGAGCCCCCGTCGAAACACCTTCCGGCAGCAGCGACGACGATATGATGAAGACGAGTGCTTCCTAGGCGCAGTGAACACCGACGACATGGCACGACGTCAACGTCCCGATCGCGAGCTGCGCGCTAAAAGAGCCCATAGAAGGGCGAGGGAATACCATGCCACCTGTTTTCTCATGAGCCCTGTCCACCTTCGCCATTCGACAAGGTCTACCCTACAAAGAGAACGTCAGCGACAACAATTCGCCGTGTCTGCTGGTAATCCCGACCGACCTTCGAGATGCGATCGTTCAAGCCAGTCGCGACAACCAGACGTCCGAACACTTTGGCTACAGCCGGACACTGGCCCGTATTCGTGAAACGTATAACTGGCCAAGCTCCCCCAAAACCGTCCACCTATATACACGATCATACCACGAGTGCCAGCGACGCAAGAAGCATCCGACGAGGCTGGCCGGTCTCCTGCAGCCACTTTCTCCGCCAACAGCACCCTTCCAGCAAATCGGAATGGATCTACTTTGCCCTTTTCCGCTGTCGACATCGGGAAACCGCTGAATAATCGTCGCCACAGATTATCTCACGCGGTACGCCGAAACAAAAGCTCTTCCTTCAGGAACTGCTGTGGAAATCGCCAAGTTTTTCATCTGATTCATTGTCCTCCGGCACGGCGCTCCCGAAATTCTGATCTCAGACCGTGGATCATCGTCCATGGCCCCGATGACGCAATAAACCTTTCGTCTCAGACACACCAGCCATCGTCGCACCATGGTGTACCACCCGCAGGCCAGCGGGCTGACGGAGAGACTCAACAAGACCATTGCCAATATGATCTCCATGTACGTCGACGTGGAGCACATGACATATGGGATGAAGTGTTCCCGTACGTCACATTTGCCTACAACACGGCCGTGCAAGAAACCACCGGGGTGACACCCTTTCAGCTGGTTCATGGTGGCAAAGTAACGACCATGCTCGACGCGATGTTACCCCACGAACCGGCTGTCGACGGAAGCGACGACGCCCAGGTGGTTGCTCCATGGGCAGAAGAAGTCCGTCAGCTCGCCAGACTCCGGGTTAAAGTCCAACGACGTGTCGACATTGACCGCTACAACCTTCGTCGTCGGGACGTCCACTTCCAGCCCGGAGACGGGGTGTGGGTGTGGACAGCGATTCGCTGCTGCGGTCTGAGCGAGAAACGCATGAAGCGCTACTTCAGACCCTACAAAGTGCTTCGTTGACTCGAATATCTAAACTACGAGGTAATGCCCGGTGGAACACGGACTTCATCACGACGCATTCCGCGACCAGAAGTCGTCCACGTCATGCGCCTCAAGCCGTACTACGATCGATAGGACTGTGAACTGCCATTTGGAACTACGCTCGATAGAACTGTGTTTTACGAGCCTCCATAATTTCCCGATAATTTTCTTTTATTTTTCTGAATCATTTCGTGCAAGTTGCATCGAAGCGATTCCCTTTAAAGGGGGAGTAATGCCACGCGCGTCGTCGAGCGGGCGCGTGCGTGGCGGATGGTTACCACGCCGCGCTCCACTGTGGCGCGGAAGGTCTGTTTGAGTCCAGTCAGTGGAATGTTCTTTTAGTTATTTTTCAACTTTGCGTTTTCGTAAGTACGAAAACATTTTCGTCTCATCGAGTTCCGGATGTTCTACGTGCCGAAAGTTCTACGTCGATTGTTCCAGAAACCCACGCGCGTACATAAGGAACTCCACATGGCGAGCGGAGTCAGTCTCGCTGCAGCGCTCGTTCCTGCTGTTTCGCCGAAATCTACCCGTGCGACGCTAACTTACTTGTGTTTTGTTTTGGGCAACATTCGCTCCATTAAACGATTA
This sequence comes from Ixodes persulcatus, assembly GCA_013358835.2. Lineage (NCBI taxonomy): Eukaryota > Metazoa > Arthropoda > Arachnida > Ixodida > Ixodidae > Ixodes > Ixodes persulcatus. Next base: position 60,459 of record JABSTQ010003091.1, read on the forward strand.
GTTCCTTCAGTTATTCGCCGCCTCATCACTTGTCACTCGTGACAAATTGGGGTAGTTCGTCATAGGGCGATTCGTCAATGGGGCAACCCGACAAAACACCGGAATAACGTTTGATGATAAAGTTGCCTGCGTTTTAGCTTTTTCAGCTTTCGGTCGCTTTTGGTATTCAGCTTCAGTGAAGTGTCCTCTTTAAAAAGTTTAGTTTTTTTTGTGTCTTTCTAAATGGTAAACATTTTAATTTACCCTGCAAGCATAGAATGTAAAACGTCCAGGAGTGCGAAGCAGCTACTGCGCATGCGCGAAACAGATATAATGTAGCTCCTCCCAGTGCGCAATACAGATCGCGCATGCAAGACACAGATGGCATATGCGCGACACAGAAAGAATTCTTCAGGTGCGCGGTACGGACAAAGTGAGCAATGTTGACCAAAACGTTTCACGTAACACCCCACAATGGCCTATCAATTTGCCATCCATTTTTTTCTATAGGTGACTAAGAGGGGTGACAAGATTCTGATGGACAAGACATATGATTAAACAGTGTCTCCGAGAAATTAGTAGTAAAAGTCTGATTTCTTGTGTCGAGAAACTAGTAATTAATCAGGATTAGGGTCGCGGGTAGTAATGCTTTATTGGAAGAATTATGCTCGATGAACATAAAAAAGCTACAAATTAATAAATATATTTTATTGGTTTGACGAATTTTTATAGTGGCGAACTGCCCTATGTGACAAATAGTCGTGCTATCAGTTGACGTCTGACGAACTGTAATTTGACGAACGATCCTGCAGCCGTGATTGACGAGGCAATTTAGAAAATCAAACACATTAACCGCGCGACCCTCATCGATGGACGACGCCCGCAACGGGACATCCAATGCACCTATTTTGTCCTCACCTATAGCATGAATCACCTTAATGTGACTTTTATGTGAAGACGCAACTATAACATTCTAGAAGAAAGCAGTGTGTCTTAAACGGCATTGCCATCCTCTCCTGGTGTAGTACATAGACGATCACGCAACCTCAGAGATACGCTAATAAAATCCCGGTCAAATTCCTCGCAACCACTTAAGGAGTGCACGCCCTGCATGAAATCAAATTATCTAGTCTGTAAGCAAATGCAACAAATAAGCACGGCCAGCAGGACGCATTCGCAGTTCTCAATAAAAAAAAAAAAAAAAAAACATTTGACATGTGACTCGTCTAGTGTCATCTATTTACTTGAGTGCGAGGTGTGTAATACGCAATATGAGGGGCATACTGAAACATCACCAACAATGCGCTTTAATAGTCCCAGACAATAATAATAATAATAACAATAATCAGTGACACCCATAGAATCTGGATTTAGATCAAACAGCAAACACGAACAGCGCGAATCATACCTAACATTTTGATTTAACGTAATTAAACGAGGAATGAATGAACGTCCAGGAATACTTCCGTCATTTAAAGCATTATAAAACCAATAAACAACTCTACATAACATCTTATCCACTTGCAAAAGTAAAAGTAACCACTCGTGCAGCAAGCATAGCGTATTATTGACAGTGTTATGTTTTCAGCCGGAATTCGACCATGGAGCTTTTCTAATTTATTTTTAGGTGTAATATTTGCTGTTTTCAGATGCTACGAGTATTTTTTTAAGCATAAGTGCAAAGTGTATGGGCATTTCTTCCGCTAGTAGCCCTCTTTTTCGTGTTTTTCTTTTTCACAGTTTGCTCTAAATCGTGTATATTTGACCTTCCTGTGGTCTCCTATCTGTTTTGTCCTAAACGCCACTTTTTTATAGTTTTGGGTGCATTCCTATTTTTTCTGCGTGCAGCGTTCCCCCTGCAGTGTCCTGGCGCACCTGTACACCTATGCGCGGGATTGACGTCACTAAGTTACGTTGGCGCTGCGATCGCGCCGCATCGGCCAGGCGGGCCAGGTCTGGGCAGCATTTTGGCATGCCGCAAAGCTGGGTGGCTCTTGGTGGTGCCCAAAGATATTGCAAAAGTAGTGGAATAAGCTTCCACAAGATCCCGGCGGACGCTGACAGACGCAGGAAATGGATAATCTGTGTGGATCGCAAAAAATCAGTCGCCTCGCATGGACGACCGCTTGTGTGGCAAGCGGTCGTCCATGCGAGCTTCCACTTTAATTTTTGTTCCCGACAATCTATGCGTAGGGAAACCGTCATCTGATCTAGACCACCCGGGCGTCGCTCCTACGATGTTTGCACGGAGGTTGCGGGCCAAGAGTTCCTCGGTTGCTCGCTAGTCCCAGGCATCTAGGGGTGTGGCAGCTGCCCGCTGCGACGGCATCACCTCGGCTCGGACGACGCAAAATGCGGCGCCATGAGGCGTGCAGAGTATGTAGTCTCGTACCGAAACTTTGGCGTAAAAAAGTGGAGTTACATTTCCGGCACGAACGATTACCGATATGTTAGCACGCGTAGCGCTCAACCAGTTCTTACCAGACTCGAAGTAGTAATATAACCTCAGGAGACTCGTACGCTTGCACCGTGTCAACCGTAAATTAGCTCGGCGAAAAGACCAGGTAGACGACAACGTGCGCCGTCGAGGTTGGGGGCAGTAACTTGGCCGACTTGGCTTCGAAGCGGCAGCGCCTCTTGCTCACCGTGTTGGGATCCTCAAAGGCAACGCCGTCAACGCAGAGTTTCTCGCTGTATCGCTGCTGCTCGGGCTCTGGCAGCGAGAGCCAATAGTCAGACATAACAAATAACAAAATACGACACAGACAAAAATCTCCGAAACGCCGCAGCAGCCTCAGTTAGCGACCGTACAGCCTGCGTCGCAATGGGAAAATCAAGGCGAGAACGGTCGCCGTGTCTCTTAGCAAAGCGCGCCGCGTGTCGATGCATTTTGTGTTAATTTGAATCAGCTGTGCTATGCTCTTTATTTTCATGACAATTTTTTTCCGAACATTTTATATGCCAAGCTTTGTGTTTCAGTTCCTGCGTGCCCCATCCGCACCGTTTCTACAAACTCTTACCCTCATCCCTTCCTTCTTGAATTCTGGACTCATCCTCGTTCGCGTATCTACCCAGATTCGCAACAAAAAACTTCATACTGTCATTACCTCCTGTTTAAACTATGAATCCTTCCCGTAATTTTGTAACCCCCCCCCCCCCCCCCCCGCCACGCACCCCAGATTCAATTGTAACAATATTCATGACGAAGGCCGGACTCCGGTCGAAGCGACGAAATAGACCCCTTTGTTGTTGTTTCGCCGAAGGTTCCCTATCGCATCGTACCAACGCCTCCTGCCCCTACGCCACCATGCCCATGGCCATGAACCCTACATATATACAGTTTTTTTTTTTTTTTAAGCTGAGCAGATTTGTTTAAAAAAAGCCATGAAAGTTACGCTTTTGCGGTTTGTGGTTTGTGCAGGCGAGTTAAACGGTCAGGGGGACATAGTATAGGGAGCTAATCGTAACGATCAGTCTGCTAATAAATTAAGGTTTGTTCATTAATTCTTATTATTAAAAATAAGCATATGGCTCCATTTAGAAACTTGCTGAGCTTCTTCAAAAACTACTACATCAGTAATGTTCAGAAAGACTTTGAGCGCGTATAGGCGTAGTAGTGCACTAAAGTAACCACTCGTGGAGCAAGCAGGTACAAGGCTAGCGGTTGCGGAACGCCGGACCGCGATGATAATCTAATCATCCGCCTTCCGCAACCGCTAGCCTTGTACCTGCTCCACGATTGGCAAATTGAGTGCACTACTACGCTTCTCACGCGCTCAAAGTCTTTCTGAAAATTACTGATTTAGTAGTTTTCGATGAAGCTCAGCAAGTTTCTATTTGAAACCATATGTCTATTTTCACTAATTAAAAAGTTAATTGAATTTTTTTTTATTTCATTAGCCGACTTATCGCAAAGATTATCCACCCACATAATGTCCCCCTGGCAATATAACTAACTTCCACAAGCGGCATAAATGTAACTTTCATGGCATAAAAGAACAAAACATCTGTTTAGCTTAAACAAAACACCCTGTATATTGTGGTGAAGGAAGAAGTGGAATAAGAAGTCAGTTCTCGCGAGACCGCCATCGATCATTCAGTGAACTATCACACCATTAATACAATCTTTCTAAAGTCTAAGAGGTTGGTGGAGGTCTGGACAATTTTCTCACCTCTCACTAACATCCTGGAGCTCCGCAGTGGCCGAACTGTGCAAATAACCATGCCCGAAGGAAATGGGAATGTCACCGACCAACCCAACACGCAACGCGTCACCCCTGCCCTTACTGTGAAATACGACCAGCGGGACCTTCCCACACTCTCCGGAACTACAGATGATGACATCGATGACTGGCTTAAGAACTATGAACGGGTGAGCCATCACAACAACTATGACGATTCCTTCAAACTGGACAATGTTGTGTTTTTCTTCTGAAAGCCACGGAGTTGCGTTGGTTTGACAGCCACGAGGGCACCATAAACTCCTGGTATGAGTTCAAGGTTCCGTTTGCCAAGGCGTTCGGCGCACCTGAACACGGGGAGCAGCAGGCCAGGGACCAATTACTCTGGCACTATCAAATTAAAGCCGAGTCCTCTACCGCCTACATCGAGGATGTTCTACGCCTCCGCCGGTGGGTAGACCCCCAGACGACCGAGTACGACGCGGTCCGCCATTTGCTGAAAAAACTGTCCTATGAGCTCGTTTTGATCGTCGCTTCCAAATCCCCTGCAAACGTCACCCTCCTAGTTGCAGGATGTAGTAAGTTCGAAGAGCTCGACGGCGCAAGAATTTTAAAACGCCCTCTGAACTGCCTTCTCGAAGTTGCTCATGGATTTCCAATAGACTACAGTTAGACTACCCTGATACAAACCGTCATTCGCGAAGAGCTACGAGAATTCAAGACCCAGCTGCAGACAACTCACGATGGTCTGCAGTTCCCCGGGGAACTCCGAAGTCTCCAAACAACGAACCAGAACGAGATGGGGCTGCATTGCACCCCTTGACGGCAACGCCACCTGCTTACTCACCAGCGAAACCGGCACCAGCAGTTGCCTCGCTCTGTGCTATCATACGTTTACCACAACTCACCCGACAGCTCAACAAAAATTAACCGCGTCGCAGAAGAGGCGTCTCGAGGGCCGAGGACCTAAAAACCTATATGTTACTATTGTCATACACCTGACCCCATTCTGCGCTACTGCCATCGGTGGCTGCATGACGCTAGCTACCACCATTCTTCATTCGGTCGTATTCACCACAATGGCAATTCTGAGAAGAGCACAGTATTCCTGGGAAGCCGAACCACCGTTGACCGTACTCTCACTCGCTTTTCAACACGTCGTTCACCGACCAATGAAGAAAACGACCGTCGTTTTACAGGCGGCTCCCAGAGTCCCGTCTTCGCATCCCAGAACCGCCGTGGCCGATCCTTTTTTGCCATATCCAGTTTGTCGCCGTTATGTGTCACGCCTTAACGACGCCACCACTTCGACTTTGCCGCCTTGAAACTGAAGAGAGCAGCGTTCATCGACACCGGATGTAAGGCTGCACTTACTCGATATGCCGCAAAATTTTGTGCCGTAATACCGTCGACGATTACGGTAGAAATCGAAGGGCACATGTTTAACGTTTTAGTTGACACGAGAGCTGTTAGCGTCGTGCTTATCAGAGCGTTTTCGCTCTCACTTGCATCGCGTGCTGACACCTCCAACCGTCGGACACTTGCTGCGTATGAAAAACGACTACCTTGTTCACTTGCTTGGTAACTCTACCCTTCCTCTATGCATTTGTCCAAAGTCATCACACCGTAATGTTTACAGTGGTCAGCAGATGTATCGCCGACGTCATCCTAGGCTGGGACCTTTTGTTGTGAGCTGCTGCATTTATTAATTGTGCTAGCCGTGAACTTCACCTGGCGGATTTTGAATATGCCCACTCTCCACTCAATTCGTCTTTCGCTGTTCTCCAACTTGAAAATAATTTGGTCCTACTACCGTAGACATCCATGACAGCTGACCTCATCACAAACAAGCCTCACGAAACATCATTCGATTTTATCGAGCAACTTGCAAGTATTTTTGTCCAAAGAGGTGTTGTAATATATATTGTCTTGCACCAGTATCAAAAGGCGAAGCTTCATGTGTGAATCACTAATGCCTCGTCCATGCCCAAAGTGCTTCCTCGTCATAGCCGTATTACTAACTTCTACGTGCAAACAGAATATAATTCCACGACCCTGTCTAATGCCATATTAAGTGCTGATACCGCCATATCCACCGATATCTCCCAACAAGTCGAAAGCATGAGAGACTTAAACCTGGCGACACAAGGACAGAAGAGTTTAGATCAACTGCTTACGAGGTACTGTGATTCGTTTGACTTCTGACTGATACATTACCACGTACACCAATTGTGCAGCATTATATTGACACTGGTGACTCACCACCCATTCGAGTAGGCCATACAGAGTTGCCGCCGCTGAAGGTCGCATCATTTAACAACAGATCGATGACATGCTTAAAACAAATCACTGAGCCATCATCCAGCCTGTGGTCCTCTCCGATCGTTATAGTCGAGAAGAGAGACGGCTCCTGGCGCTTTAGTGTCAATTATCGCAAACTCAACAAAGTCAATCGAAAAAGATGTCTATCCGCTACACATAATTTATGACACGCACGTTATTATATAAGTATCCTTTTATTTCTCATCAATGAACCTGCGCAGTGGTTAAGATCGCCGAGGCGTAATTAAGATTAGGATCGTAGTTAAGATCGCCGAGGCGTCAGATGATTTTGTAGGGTTCGAAATCGCGTTTGAGAAGCTTCTCGTTGAGCCCGCGGCGCCGTATCGGTGTCCACACCCATACCCGGTCTACGGGTTGAAAGTGGACGTCCCGACGACGAAGGTTATAGCGCCGTGCGTCGACTCGCTGTTGGTCATGAATCTTGATTCTTGCCAGTTGGCGAGCTTCTTCCGCGCGTTGCGAGATCAGTTGAGCATCGTCGTTGCCGTCGTCGGCCGGCACGTGAGGCAGCATGGCGTCGAACATTGTGGTAACCGTCCGGCCGAATACCAGTTGGAACGGTGCCATTCCCGTGGTTTCTTGCACCACTGTGTTGTACGCAAACGTGACTTACGGCAACATCTCGTCCCACGTCTTGTGCTCTACGTCGACGTACATGTAGATCATGTCGGCGATCGTCTTGTTGAGCCGCTCCGTTAGCCCGTTGCTCTGTGGATGATAATCGGTGGTTCGTCGATGGCTGGTGTGACTGAGCCGAAGAACTTCTTGAGTCAGCTGCGCCATGAAAGATGACCCGCGATGTGTGATCTGCACTTCAGGTGCGCCGTGTCGAAGGAGAATGGACTCGACGAAATACTTCGCGACTTCAACCGCTGTTCCCGATGGAAGGGCTTTCGTCTCGGCGTATCGTGTAAGATAATCGGTCGCCACGATTATCCACCGGTTTACTTTCGTTGATGTTAGGAACGGCCCAAGTAAATCCATTCCAACCTGCTTGAAGGGCGTAGTCGGGGCAGGTATCGGCTGCAGAAGTCATGCTGGCTTCGTCGGAGGCTTTTTACGTTGTTGGCACTCATGGCAGGACCATATGTACAGATGGACGGTTTTCGGGAGTCTCGGCCAGTAGTACTTGTCACGAATATGGGCGTGCGTCCTGCTGTAGCCGATGGGTCCAGCCGTCGGGTCGTTGTGGCATGCTTGAAAGATTTCTTCTCCTAGGCCAGCAGGAACCACCAGCGGCCAGTCAGAGTTGCTGGTTTCGAGGTTCTTCTTAAAAAGCACGCCTCGCCGCAGAACGAAGCTTGACATGTCTCTGGCCAAGACTCAAGGAACTGAACTTCCTTGACCCTCGAGGTGGTCGATCACTGCGCGAAGTACCGGGTCGTCTCGTTGAAGTGCTCCCATGTCAGTATTTGTAACTGCGCCGAGAAAATGGTCGTCATCGTCGAAGTTGGTGCTGTCTGGAGGAGATTCGACTAGGGCCCTAGACAGGCAGTCGGCATCATTATGTTTGCGGCCAGACCTGTGCACAATGGTTACGACGAATTCTTGCAGTCGAAGACTCCAGCGAGCGAGGCGTCCTGACGGGTCCTTGTGGTTTCCGAGCCAGCAGAGGGCGTGGTGGTCCGTGACAACGCGGAACGGGATCCCGTACAGGTACGGTCGGAACTTGGATAACGCCCAGATGACAGCATGACATTCCTTCTCGGTCGTTGAGTAATTTTGCTCTGCCTTGGACAGTGCCCGACTTGCGTAAGCGATCACCCTCTTTGCTCCGTCTTGTCTTTGGACGAGTACCGCGCCAAGTCCGGCGTTGCTGACGTACGTGTGAACTTCCGTTTTCGCTAAAGGATCGAAGTGTCCGAGGATAGGGGGCGACTGGAGTCTTTCCTTCAGTTCGTTGAACTTTCGTTCTTGCTCCTCTCCCCTCAGAAAGTTCACGTTGTCCTTCGTCAGATTCGTGAGCGGTGCAGAAATCTTGGCAAAATCGGGAACGAAACGTCTGTAGTAAGCGCACAGCCCAAAAACTCTTCTTGCGGCTTTCTTGTCTGATGGCTTCGGAAATGCGGCGACAGCGGATGTCTTTGCCGGGTCAGGGCCTACAACCAGAGCACTCACGACATGGCACAGGAATTCGAGCTTGTCGTAAGCAAACTGACATTTTGACGGCTTGAGTGTCAGTCCAGCATTCTTGATAGCCTGTAGCACGGCTCGCAGACGTCTCAGGTGCTCGTCAAAGTCACTTGCGAATACCACGACGTCGTCGAGGTCGACAAGACAGCTTTGCCATTTCAAGCCTGAAAGGGCGGTATCCATTACGCGCTGGAAGGTCGCCGGTACTGTGCACAGTCCAAACGGCATCACTTTAAATTCGTACAGTCCGTCCGGCGTGACGAAGGCAGTCTTCTCACGATCCCCTTCGCCGGCCTTCATCTGCCAGTACCCACTCTTTAGGTCCATCGACGAAAAATATCGGGCGTGGCGCAGCCGGTCCACAGTGTCGTCGATGCGGGGCAGCGGGTAGATGTCCTTTTTTGTTACGGCGTTCAGTCGGCGATAGTCCATGCAGAACCGAAGAGCCTCGTCTTTCTTTTTCACCACGACTACCGGTGAAGCCCACGGACTGTTTGAGAGCTCTATGATGTCGTCGTCGAGAATTTCTTCAACTTGCTTCTGGATGACTTCTCTCTCTTTCACCGAGGCACGGTACGGTGACCGATGAACTGGAAGCGCGTTGACATCAGTAAAACAATTGCGGTGGCTTAGCTCGTCTATGCCAGGATATACGTAGCGTGAGGTTAAGCGCACAAAATGAGAGGCGCTATCAAGCTGCTCCGGTGCAGCGTCAGACTTGGCTACTGCGCAACGGAGGCGCACAGCTGGGCACGCGGCGGCGCCAGTGCGTCTGCCGCGGCTATGACGTCACTCCTCTGGAATGCGCAGACCGGCGAGGCGCGCGCGGTGGCGGCGGAACGCGCGGCGGCGGCGGCTCCGGAGCGCCAGCTATGCGCCGTGTGACGTCACTGCTCCTCGCGCTTGTGCAGCACGGCTCTTTGACAGCCACGCGAAACTGCTCAACCTCGGCCAGTGTAGCTCACGCTACAAAATTCTGTTTCGCAACCGTCTTCGGCGTACCTTTGACGACGTGGAGAAGCACTCCCTGAACTCGACGAGAAGGTCAATTAGTTGTCGCCGTTGTGCGGTTGGCAGGGTTGGATCGATGTCGATCTGCGAAGGCGGCGTTGTCTCGTGTGGCCACGAAGAGAGGTCTTCTGATACTCCGGCGATAGCGGCTGAGTCGGGGAGTTCCTCGGCGTGACCCACGGCGGTGCCTTTCGTAAGGTGCTGAGCCTCCTGTATGAAGTTCGTTACGAGTGCAACAGTGCGTCCGTGTTGGAGCTCTGCGATGCCTCTTGCGACGCCGATCCCTCTTCCTAGGAGCAGTTGGACGCTACATTCTAGCAAAGCTTCTCCGCAGATGCCTTTTTCGGTCGCGACAGGCACAAGTACACTAGAGCGTGGTGTCAAGTTCATGTGGTCGGAGAGTACACGCAGTGCAGCTGACTTGGCTGCCGTAGTTTTGTGATCCTCGGGCATAACGAAAGGTTACCGCAGCCTCACTCGTTGGCTTCCAGGTCGATGACAACACCGTATTCGCACAAGAAGTCCATTCCAAGTATAACGTCTCTCGCACAGTCTCGTAGAACGACAAACTTTACCGGACACGTCTCGCCGTGAATCTCGACGCGAGCAGTGCATCTTCCGACTGGCGTGATGAGATGTCCCCCGGCGGTCCGTATCTGTGGGCCATCCCACGGCGTCGTCACTTTCCGAAGGCGTTGGGAGAGCCTCCCACTCAGGACGGAGTAGTCTGCTCCAGTGTCGGCGAGAGCCGACGCGTCGTGACCGTCGATAACGATGTTTAGGTTCTTCTTTACCGTTGCAGGAGCGTCGTTTCGGTCTCTGTTCGCGTTTGAGTGGGGGCCCTTCGACGTTCGTGGAGGATCTTGGCGTCGGTCGGCTTCGGCAACTACACCTCCAGGTGTTGCCGCGCCTAGTTTCCCCGCTGAGGAGCGAGGGGCAACAGGCTTTTATGTCTGGGTCGGTGCATCGGCGAAGCTGGACGTCGCGGCGACGGCGACCGGAACTCTTGGCGGGACGCAGGCTCGGGGGACTGAGGTCTTCGCAGGTACTCGTCGATCCCCTGAGGGCGTTCAAAATAACGGGGGCGTGGGTCGTTCGGGTGAAACCCGCGGAGCCCGAGTCGTCGGTATGGGCATCGGCGGTAGGTGTGGTCTGCTTCCCCGCAATGGAAGCACAGAGTGCGTCGGTCGGGCGTTCGCCCACGTCGGTTTTCCGAGGTGCCCGGGGCTCCTGGCAGGCGTCCTGGACCTGGTCGTCGCGGCGTCGGTCGTGCTGCGGCGCCGGAGACTGACGTCGGGGAGGCGGAACATAGGCGCGAGGAGGAGGCGGTGTCTGTCGGGCCACATGCGGCGTAAGTCAGCGTGTCTTCTTCGCGGACTGCCATGCTGATGGGAGCCTTTGGTTGGATGGCATTCTGGAGTTCTTCCCGCACGACCACGGCGATGGAGATCGAGGCGGGGCGATCAGCGTCGGGTAGACTTTTCCAGAGCTCTTCCCGGACGATGTCGCGGACAATTGCACGAAGATTGTCAGCGGTGGTGCCGCCTTCGTCGAATCGGGAAGACGCCAGCGTCGGAGCAAATCGCGTGCCGGCGAGTCGGTTGTAGTGGCTGGCTCGAATTGACAGGGCCCGGTCGATGTTAGTTGCCTCGGCAACGCATTCATCGACAGTAGTTGGTGGGTTGCGAGCAAGGCCACCGAAGTTGTCACTGCTCACTCCTCTCATCGAGACGCGCAGCTTCTCCTCGGTGTACTGAGGGTCGGCGCGGCTGCGCAGGCGGAGGACGTCTTCAACGAAGCTGGTGGCCGTTTCGTTGGGCCCTTGAGTTCGTACTTGCAGGAGGTATTCCACTCGCTGTCGTCATGTCTGGTTCGTGAATGCCTCCTACAGGCCGGCGATACAGGTGTCCCACGACGTAAGTGACGCCTCGTGGTTCACGCGGTACCCTCCTCTCGGCACCCTCCAAAGAGAAGTAGAGGTTTTGGAGGCGCTGCTCAGTGGTCCATCCATTATGGCGTGCTACACGTTCGTTGTGCACAAGCCATTCCTCCACGTCCTCGTGGGTATCGCCATGGAAGGTCGTCGGGGTTCGCTGGGTGACGGGCAGGTAGACGACGGCGGCGGCGGTCGGGGCCTGCAACGACTGGTGGTCCATCGTCGGCCTCGTTGGTTCCTTGGCCTTGGGTGGCAGAAGTCCGTGTTCCGGGTGTAGACCTTGGATGCGGCGACTTGATCGAGTCTCGATCTGGTCGTCGTCGGGTCCTCGGGAGCTTGGGTTCGGACTGGTACTGTGGGAACTCGGAGGGCTGCGCTGCGCGGACATGCGGTACCCCGCACCTCCATCAAAATGCCACGAATGACAATTGATGAGGCGATAATAACTGAAGAAACTAAACATTTGATGGGGCGAACTTGTGCCCAAAAATAAAAAAAAGGAACAGAAGAAAGCAGAGAGTCGCGGGTGTCGAAGTCGGCGTGACAGCAGAGTCGAACGCTGGGGCGAAACTGACTGCGGATCGCCACGCGGAGCCCCGTATGTGCACCCGTGGGCTTCTAGAATAATCGGAGTAGAAGGTTCGGTGTGTAGAACAATCTGAACTCGAATAAGCATCACGGTTCTCGAATTTACCAAACATTACGTTAGAGTAAAAAAAAATCCGTCCCCGCGACCGGGAATCGAACCCTGGCTTCCTGCGTGGAAGGCACGCACGATGACCGTTACGCCACGAGCGCGCTGCCTGCTTGGTCAGCTGCGCTCGCGGTAATATATTTACCACTTGTGGAGCAGGTTCAAGTCTAGCGGTTGCAGTAAGGCGCCCGCGCGATTTTTCTGTCTCTGATGAGAGCCCGAGTTGGACCTGCTCCGCGAGTGGTAACTTTAGCGCACTACTACGCTTCTCACGCGCTCAAAGTGTTTCTGAAAATGACTGATTTAGTGGTTTCCGATGACGCTCAGCAAATTTCTAATTGGGACCATGTCTATTTTCGCTAATTAAAAAGGTAATTAATAATAATATTAATAGGTTTATTTCGACATGCATATGTCTGGGAGGCTGCGGCAAAAGAAGACGCGAAGTCCTCTGACGTGGCCACCAGCCCCCGTTACAGCACTCGGCACGTACCTCTAAGGATACCGAAAAAAAAAATTAACATCAATTACCTAATTCACATAAAAATTAGTCCACGGATGAAAACATTGAAGAGTCACAAAGTTGAGTAAAAAAGAACAAACACTGTTACATCTAATATAATTTATCACATTTGCACATTTGAACTAATGGCACAAGTGGCAGGTGCATATTATTCGATAGAAAGAAAATACAATTTGATCATTTTCCAAAACATCTGGAGATTGCTACCGTTGTGTACCGTTTGAACTATATTTGCGTGAATATTTAGTAAGTCATCAATTTGATAATAAAGTGTTTGAGTACCATAGTTTGTTCTAACGTTTTGTTTGGTGTAAAAAGTTTGTCTAAGAGTGTAATCGGCAGGATTATGAAGGTAGGCGTTGAAAAAAGAGGTCTCATCCCGCTTTATCTCGTAAAATATAATGTTCGCTAATTTAATAGAAACAACATGCCCGATGGGTAATAGCTTGTGTTTTTCGAATGTGGACGATGTATGCTGAATATAAACATATAGTAATGTTTACTCAATCAGCGAACGAATTAGTATCACACATTTTCTGACGCCCGCCCCCACAAGTAATACAATCCAGAGAAAATGATCCCCGTATCTCGAATACACTAATTTTAGTAATTTTTGACATTCTTCACTGATTCACCCGGCACACATCTCTCTCTCTCTCTCTCTCTCTGTATATATATATATATATATATATATATATATATATATATATATATAAAGAGTGGCGAATGTTGACAAATGCTTCCGTTGCTATATAGGCAAAAGTAATGTGCGCAGACACAGCAGCCGTAGGACGATAAAAATAAAATTCTAATTTAATGGCGAAAAAAGTCACGCAAGAAAAAAGGGTGAAGTGCCGAAAAAAAGTTGTATTAGTTTACGGGAATAATGCAGACTAGGCACAAGAACGCTAATTACGCGGGAAACAAACTTTTAAAAAGGACGAAGTAAAAGTCAGAGTTAAAACACAAGAACTTACAAAAATAAATTGTTAAATGAAAAATAAAATAAAGAATTAAAAATAAAAAAAATGAATAAAAATAAGAAAGGGGCCTGACGTCCGTCGACGTTTCGGCAGTGGCACTGCCTTCTTCAGGACGGGAGCCCACATGGCGTGGTGGGTTAGTTTTATAAAATATCTAGGGGGAGGGTTTGTTAACGCGAAAGTTCGACGGGGTTTGTAGGGAAAGGGAAGCACGGGGGGGACGAGTTCCAATTTTGTCGCGATGAGGGAGGCGGTTCTGGGTTCTGTTCACAGGTGAATTGGTGGTATGAAGGAGCTTGTAGGGAAGGGGAACACAGAGGGGATAAGTCCAATCTTGGCGCGATGAGGCATGACTTAGTTTGACGTGAGTGCGTTGGTGAAGTTAAATAAAAACAGAAAGAATAAACATAGGGACGGACCGGACAGCACCTCTTTCGACTTTCAACTTTCATTTGTGTTGAAAGTCGAAAGAGGTGCTGTCCGGTCCGTCCCTATGTTTATTATTTCTGTTTTTATTTGTGGCATGACTGTTGAAGGTTCTGTTCGCAGGTGCATTGGTAGCAGAAGGGGCTTGCAGGGAGAGGGAAGCTCTGGGGGGGATGAGTCCACTTTTGTAAGCGGTGAGGGATTACGGTTGTAGATTTTGTTCGGGAGCTGCATTCCTGGGTAATTACGGTGCAGTGAGTGAGTCGTGGCGCCCTTGTATGACCGGGTCGTGTGGGGCCCTCTTCCTCCTTGTCCCCGACGGCTGGTTCGTCCAGACCCAAGAAGGAAGAAAAAGAAGAGAAAAAAAGAATTAAGCAGGGCGGGGGTGTCGCGGCAGATGGTTGTTTAAACTGTGTATTGTTGACAGAGTACCCAAATCTTTGTTAATTTTGCACTGGAATTTATGAATTAGGAACGACTCGCGAATTTCTCTATTTGTTTGAGTCTTGAAGCCACTCTGTATGATGACTAATTTTACCTCCGTTATTACATGTCCATCCTGGCTGAAATGTTTGGATACTGGAAGGTCGGGTTTGCACCTAACGTCGGACTTATGGCCGTTGTATCTTTGACGAAACATGGATTTATACCCCTGTCAGACGGCAGCTAAAATGGCATTTACGCCAAATGACATTCAGTGTAAATGTCATTTAAACACTGCCACACCGCAACTCAAATGCCATTCAACCCAAATGCCATTTCAGGTAAACTGAGTTCGTAAAGCGTACTCTCGTCGGCAGCGCTCGGCACATGTTACGGGATTTAAAAAAAAAAGAAGGCATATATTGCGGAAACAATTTTTACATCGTTTTAATTACGAAAATAATTTGTTTAACGCATATTTTGCACACACTTTACGTTCCTAATTGTTTAACCTACTCACGGCTCCAGTTATCCAGTAGGCCTAATGGCGCTAATGGCTCCGAACCGCTGAAACTGTCGTGTGCTCGCCTCGGTCGGCTGTTGGTTGCAGTTGCGCTCAGCATTTACGCGTTTTTACGATGTCGGAAGGAGCGCCTGCCGGCAAGAAAAGGCCACCTGCCAATTATACCACCCGCGAGACGTCGGCACAGCTTTGTGTGACGAGCACCTCGAATGTCTTCGGTAGCAGAAGGCGAACGGTGGGTTCTGCACCGGCATTCAGGGCGTTTTAGAAGCCCTCGGTTTCCTCAAGACACATGTCGCAGTCCATCACAACACCGAAACCTCAAGGAAGATGTTTGGGTAAGATATAACTTTGACGGTGGGCGTAACCTACAGGAGCACGCAAAACAATAAGCGGAGCGGACGGCCGCCTAGTGTTTGTTTTGCGTGTGTGGGTCGTCGCGGCACTGCGTACTATCGCGGACAATATGAGCTGAAACAGCGCTCCGGCCCACAGTTTATCATACACAGTTTGCCCACTGTAGAATAAGCCTGTGGTAATCGCAACCACGTGATTGAGGACCTTGTGTGAGTAAAACTACATTGTAGAACTAAACTCAGGATATATTATTCACACAACCTAAATTATAATAATAACCAAATAATTAAAAAGAGCGAAAGTTCCTCAAACAGATATTTAAACTCGGAAAAGCGCCCTCTCACAACGGATGGGGTAACTAACCAACTTTTATGTTTCGTTTTATTGTTTTCCTTTTCAAAATGGCGGCCCCCATGGCATTTTCTTTAACGCGTTCTCGCGTCCGCTTGCGTTGCGTTTTCGCTTTAGATTTATTGTGACGTGCACACAACTGGGCGACAATCACAGGTAATTTATTCAAAAAAGAGTTATTTCACGCAGGCAACTGTTTATTTTCGCTCTACACAGAACAATTGATACGAAAACGTTACAAACGGCACATGCAATGATGCGGTTGTTGACGGGTATTTGCGAACAGACACGGTACTACAAACAGTTATGCACATAGCATAGCTATGTGCATAAAAATGATAAACAGAAGATCAATAAACATAGTTTAAACAGGTAGAGGTAAAGTTGCGGTAAAAGCATTTCAAGACAACTATTCATAAACCATGCATAAAAATATTCACAGATGCTACATTGCTTTACAGAACGAGTGCGATTACAAACCAGTTCCTTTGACAGTAACTACAGGCTACTGTGGTTAAGAATAAAGCTGTGTTTGGAGGTGCATTTGACCTGCTCGTCCTTTACCCTCTAAGATGAATGTTCAACACACCTGGGGGGCTATGTTCGACAAATGTTTCGTTTCTCCTAAAAAGAGACGGAAGAGATGGAAGTGACGATATTGCGTCTGATTGGTTAGAGGCTCAAATGACCAAAGTTCTCTCTTTCGTCATTTGAGCCTCTAACCAATCAGACGCAATATCGCCACTTCCGTTTCTTTTTAGAAGAAACGACATTTGTCGAACATAGCCCCCTTGTCAGTTTTCTATGAGATATGTTTGATCTAGCCAGTCAATTTCTTCAGCACAATGTTTAGAGGTTAGGTTAGATG
The DNA here is from genome assembly GCA_013358835.2 of Ixodes persulcatus. Taxonomy (NCBI): domain Eukaryota; kingdom Metazoa; phylum Arthropoda; class Arachnida; order Ixodida; family Ixodidae; genus Ixodes; species Ixodes persulcatus. The sequence goes on from JABSTQ010003091.1 coordinate 77,190, forward strand.
ACAGCGCGCCTTTACAAGTCTCCGTCTCCTGATCTGCCTAATGGGGCTACTGGCCCTTTGATAAAATATCACCTATTGATCGACACACCGTAAGCACCTAGAATGCCACTTTCTGACTGCAGCATCACCATCGAACATTGTCGTCCATGGAAGCGACCTCCTGGCTGAGCATTCTTCACTCGTCGCCCTCGCCACAAATCTCACCTAATCCTGTTATTGCTGATCACTGGTGATGTACCTTCAAACTCCGGCTGACATCCCACCTGCCCCTGCTGTTTAGGGTGACCACCTTCCTTGTAGCGAAATGCGGGACACGCGGGGAAACGGGGGGGGGGGGGGGGGTAGAGAAAATGTATTAAAGCAGACCCCACGAACCGAGGCTCTGTTAACACATTCAATATCGTGTGCTGTTTATACACCTGCAGACTGTATAGCAGCGATTCAGTTCAAATAATTTTCACTCCCAGAGATATATATATTTTCTTAATGCTAAATATGTCATTAAATGTGTCGAAGTTGAAAATTAAAAATCGACTGCAGCAGAACTCAATGCATCAAATGAAATAAGAAACAGTAAATCTTTTCCGGGTTATTGTTTTCTGTCAACGCTTACTTTTGTATCAACATGGTCCTACACATTTTTTAACATTATGTTCTTTTCGACCTTTGTGAGGTGCAGGCTTTTTTACTTGTGTGACTGTCTTCACTAAAAAAAAGTTCAACAGCAACCCTTTCGCACTGACGCAGCGATTTGAAAATAATTAAAATAATTTATATTTAAACTTCTGTCGCACAATTTTCTCCTACAATATTTTGCCACTAAGGGGAGAGGCACAACGGCGCATGCGTGTCGTTGTCCTGCAAGAACGACGTTCGCTTCCAACAATTCTTGTATATGAAATGGCGTACCATTGCGATTTACACGATTACCAGCAACCTCTGCGCTTCCCCGTGCCCCGTTGTTTGGCAGCACCATGAGTTGCAGAGTGAATTTAACGACAGTGTGAAATGCGGGACATTTTGAAGATTCGGGAATTTCTCGCGGGACGCAAGCCCTCAATGAGGGACAGTCCCGCGTATCGCGGGACGGGTGGTCACCCTACTGCTGTTCCCGGTCTGTGTTCGACATTGTCGCCACTCTCCAATGTGATGTTTGTGACTCCACCAGAAATGCGAAGGTGTATCTCTCGCTTTGTATAGACGCCTCTCCTCATTATCAACTGAGTGGCTCTGTGCGGCGTGTCAGCTCCCACCCCTGGCCGATGACCTCTTTCCATCCCCTAAGCAGCACGGAGCCCCTGCGTACCCCACCATCATCCCCAGCTCTATCAAGTAGTTCTCCAACCCGCCTCCGGCAAGCGACAACTTCGGCAGCGTTCACCGTTCGCACGACAACTCCACGTTTGGCATAGTTGTCGTGCGAAAAGAGCGCAATCGGAGTCTACAGACTCCAATCACGTTTGGTTTTCTAACGTTTGCCTCCTAAAGAACAAGCTACCTGACTTTAAAGGACTGAAGTAATCTTGCCCGAATGCAATATTCGCTGTGTGCAAGACACGGCTGGACGCCTGTCTTCGGTATGCAATGAATGGGCAATTAACTGATCTCACACAATTCTCTGTACTCCAGCAAGACTGTCCCTCAACTGGGGGCGGCGGCGTCCGTCCTCGCCATGCCAAAACACCTGCCCTGCCAACGTCTCGACCACCTCACCCCTCCGGGTCTAGAAGCCATCTTCGTTGAGGTCTTTTGCAAACATGGAAAGCTTCTTCTGGTGTCTAACCATTGCCCGCCCTCCCTCCGTAAACAATCGTACGCCCGCCTCCAAGAGAGCCTACAGCACATCGACCCCAGCAGGTTCTCTGCACTGTTCATCTGATCCACTCGATGACATGCTGTTAGACGTACTGGAAACTGCTGGCCTTACCCAACTTCGTGACGCCCCATCCTACATTTCTCGAAACGGCAACGCTACATTCCTCGACCTCGCCCGCACCAATAATCCCACCTTATCCTACCGCTGCACAGTCAAATCCAGCCTACCAGGCAAAGCTCACAGTGCTCTCCTCACCAATATCCATTGCTCAGCCCCTAACCGAGATCATCAAGCCAAGACATCAGTTCTAAGAAACCGATTCCTCTCATCTCAATCAGCTCATCCACCTCGCTCCCTGGTCTATCGTGTTTGATCAACCATCAGCTGACGAGGCCTACGACCTCTCGCTCAACATAACGGCAATTCAGCACAAATGTGTTCATTTTAAGGATCAACAGGAGGCACGGCAGCCTTCCATGGATGACAAAGGAGATTGCAGTCTTAATCAGACGGTAAACACTGGCTATCCAAAAAAGTGCAAAAAACTAAATCCCACTCGTTTTAACCAAGCACGTACCGAAGTCAAGCATCTCATCCATACCGCCCATAACGATTACCTACAGCAACTAGCACCAAAAGCAACCTGCCAACCCGAACTCTTAGGCCTGTTTTCACTATAAAAAAAGTTCCATGCGCCGGTCTTCACACATCACGGCAGGCGCTATTCCCACCTGACGACATAGCAGAGCTCTTCCCTTACCACGTTTTTCAGGCTGCAGCATTAGTCGACCCTACCGCACCTAACCTTTGTCCCACCCAACCCACAACTCTGCCAGTCGCGGCCACACCAGCAACCCCACTCTCTTCCATAATCATTCTTCAAAGTGAAACCTACGAAGCCCTTGCCCGTGTCAACTCCTCTCAACGCACTGGACCAGACGGCCTCCACCCTGCATTGCTTAAATCCTGTGCTGGCCGTATCTCCCCCGTCCTCACTCGCCTCGTCAACGATTTTCTCGCCCACAGCTCTGTTCCTAAGTCCTGGAAAGTTGCGTCAGTAACGCCTCTCAAAAAGGGACACGGTGCCCCTTAAAGTCTGACATCCACTCATACCGGACAATCTCCATAACCTCCATCTTCTGCCAAACAAAGGAGGGAGTCATTAACAAGCAACCTTTAGCCCACCTTGAGCTATCGAACTTCCTTAGCCCCCACCAATACGGTTTTTGTCCCTACAGAAGCTGCGAATCGGCCCTTGCAGCTGTCACCCATGCACTCAGCACCAGCCTCGACAACCGAACTCTGTGCGAGATCGTCCATTTAGACTTCAGAAAGGCTTTTAACAGCACAGACCACAGCTTGCTTCTATCCAAACTCTAACAGATGGAAATCGCCGATATGAGGAATTAAACATTTACTTTTTCACAGCACTACCTTATTCTGCAAGGGCTTCTTTCGTGATGAAGCACAAACTGGAAACACTACTAACAGGTAGGGTGTTTATTGAGCTAGGTTATGTGTGCCATTCTGTGTCAAAGGGGCTTTGAGAAAACAAATTAAAGAATACTTTGTCCAAGCTCAAGAGAGAAAAAGTCTTGTTCTCGACCACTGGCTAACACAACATGACGGCAGCAACTGGTTATTGTTGTTTTCTTCCGGCGACTTCAGAACAAGGTCTACTGGCACGACAACCAGCTGTGGTTGTCGTGCTGATGGCAACAGTTGCAGTATTCAGGAGCCTGAAGCTCCAATTGCCATAACTGCTTCACAGTTTGCATGCCGAATGCTGAGAACACTCGTACAAAGCAGGACTTGATCTAAGTGGTCCTCACAGTTTGCAACCTGGTTTGCAGGTTGCAACTGCATAAGGTTCTCCCTCTCAAGTGTCTCATAGATGCCGGAAATTACTATGTGTCAGCGATATCCCAGAAATTCCCTTTCTAACTAATGACTTTAAGACAGCCCTGACTGAGACAGATGGTGATGAGGGAGCGAGCCCTCTCAGCCACAGTTTCTTTCCCAGGTATGCAAAACTGCGGCTACTGCACTTGCCCGACCATTTACGCAGTTTGTCTTATGACGAGTTGCAGATTATTGTCGAGTGATCACTTGTGGCTGCAACATTCATAATTGGATAAGATATCAGAGGATAGATGCAGAACCCTCATGAGGAATGTTATGCCGCAATGGCAATTTCAGTGGCCACAATACAGCTACACTCTGTTTCAACCTAAGTTTACAAAGAAAAAACGCAGCCACCCTTTGGAGCTAATCAGAGCAACGAAGCAAGGCTTGTGATAGCTCTCCGTAGGAGGAGTATACTCCCACAATATGTTGTCACGTCCCCCACCCAAATGTTCCGGTTGGCTCGCTGGTGCCATAGCTTTGGTAATGCCCTCTAAGCTGCAGAAGGATGAGTCGACCTAGTTTCAGTAACAGTTCACCTCATGTACGAATGTGACCAGAAAATGCTCATGCCACCCAAGGATGAAGGTGGACAAATTTCCCAGCATACAATCTTCGATTTTCTTCTTGTGGCCCAGATGATGAGCTGCCTCTTGAGTTTTCTCACTTTATCCCCTTGGCTACTGATGGTCCTTGTCTCGGGTGTCCGACCCTTGCAGCTTGCCTCCACAGTCAGTTGCCCTCGCAGTATTCTCTTTAATTCTCCGAGGAAACATCGTACTGGAACAAGAAAGTAACAGCATACAGTGAATGGACGAAGTAAAACACACCTTATACTTTTAAATTCGAGAAATACTGTGGGTCTTACTGCATGACGTGCCAAGCGGAGATAAATTATGTCTAGAGCTTAACATGCCAAGCGGAGATAAATTATGTCTCGAGCTTAATGGCGGGGGGGCTCGACGTATGCTGAACGACAGGTGCCAGATGCTGTCATACCCACAGGGTATCCTAAGGAAAGAGAGGAGACAGGTGTGATTCCAGGAAACTGGCATGTTTGAGCAACGCTTTTTTTAGAGGTGCCCTCCCCTTAATTCCCTTCGAGGTACATCCATCTGACTAATCAATTCAGAATTATGTTCAATGCACCCAGTCAACTTGCTTAGCCTGTTTGTAAATATATAACAACTGGTAAATTCACTTTTTATAATGTCGCGTTTTTTATGCTTATACTTTGATGACAACTTCTCTTTTATGATTTTAGATTAGCAAACCCCAGGTTCGGTCCTGATTAGCGTCATTTGCCACGATATTTTTAATTTTTCCAGTAAAGTGGTGTGAAACCTTCGATGCGTTAAGGTTACGAAATCATTAAGCGTGAACAAGCAATTAATTACGTTCGACCGTTTTACAAGTCAGGCCCGCGGTACATACGCCTAAGAAATTAACCGAGTCACAAACACTGCGTTGGAGAAAAGACGATCGTGCCATGCCTGACGCGAAGGCCAGCATGAGCACTTGTAAGAAACGTTTGCACCCACCAGCAACGAACTTGTAGTGGAATCCGGGAATCCCGAACGGCGAAGTGAGTCCCCGGCTTTTTGGCTTCTTGCTTGAGGAGGCCCATTTAGAACACATTTATAGCGTGATTCGGTAACTCACGTGACATTAAAACGCCAAGCAAAGATCCAATTGAAAGGGAAATATATTTCAAAAGGGACATTCGTAGAACAGAAACACCGACAACGCCGACGACGCGACCGGGGACTGGAGACGTTTAAAAGCATGGCTTCGGTTAGGGCAATGAACTTCTAAAGCTAACGGTCTCTGCTCAATTTTTCCTTTCCATCTTGGTTTATCATTATAACCTAGCTTATTATGTTTTCTAAAAATATTAACACGAACGCACTCAATTTAGTTTATTGCGATTTTTTTTAACCCTGTTTCTTTGTTTGTTTTTGTTTTACACCTTCAGTTGTCGCCATCCGGCTTGAGGAGCGGTGTGTATGCTCGATTACCGGAAGTGACCTTGGGTGGGACCACTGGTTATGATTTCACCCTGCTCCGGCCTGTGCACGGTACTACCTGCGCCGCCTGCCGCATCGCTCCGTAAACACGACGCACCCTGAGGCCGATATAAATTCTCACTTGCCGTCTGCTAGCGAAAATATTGGCTGACGGAACCACCATCACGATGCGTGTGCCATGTAGCCCAATGTTCATGTTTTCAGCTATCATGCATTTCAGTGCATTTCAAGAAAGCGCCGAAATGGAAAATGCATTGTCACGATCGTATCTCCTCGAGGAGCGCTGCCTGACGAAGCTGCCTTGGCCCTGAAAAGGAGCCGATCTGAATATCATCGAACACTTTTGGAGGCGCATCAAGGTAGCTATGTCACGGCATTCCTTCCACCACGCCACTGTCCACAAATTGTGGGAAGCAATGAGAGGTGAATGGGAGTGCCTTCGGGCTGAGCCAGGCTTCGTGGCCGCGCTCTATGATTTCTTACCAGACAGGGTGAGAGCCGTGGTCGCGGGTCAGGGGAGAATGACGCGGTGTTAAATTATTTTGTAAGTTTTACTGCGCCTCAGGACCCCCTGAACCGGACATCTGCCGATTGGAACAAAGCTTGATGCTACGGTTGCGACACACTGTTTGACGACGTTAACCACACATAGTTTTGTGTGGTGCCTCCTTGATCCCGATCTTCTTGTATAGGGCAGTTGAACTTCCACGCCGACTATTAATTTTTTGTGTCTGACACTGTCCTCTGCAAATATTCTTTCGATGAAATTTCGAGCTCCTTTTCCTGGGAAAAATATGATTGTTTGTCCCACTTTTTTAAGACTAGGAATTTGTAAACAAAAACTGGTGTCTTGTCAGCAACTTGTTTTGTTTGAAACAAACACGTGGGCCCAGTATTAAAGAAATAATATTTTTAACCTTTTCATACCAATCAAGGTTACAAAACCTTCTCAGTAACATGTATGCTTACCGTTTTTTAAACACCTGTGATCAATGAAAATGAAAAAAAAAGTAAATACCTTGGAGCCGGACTAAATCCAGCATACAGATTTTAACCAATATTTTACGATGTCCTACTTTTTGCATGCACTTAAACAAAAACAACTTGCAACGGCTTTTGATGTGACTTTCAAAAACGATAATCCAAGCTGCAATTTAAGAAACCTCTATATTTTTTCTTCACAAGTCAGCGTTTTTCTACGTGATCCTGCGCGATAGAGTAAAGTAAAATCAATTTCAATGAGTGACGACAAGTGTAATTTCTAGTTCCCCCCGCCCGACGGTAGTTAGGGCAGGTTTTATAAATAACTTTAGAGTCTACAAGGTAAGAAGTGGCGTCCATGATTAGTTTGTCAGGCCTGGGTACGGAGGGATGGAACGTGAAGATGAGTGGGTTGCCGGTTTAGATCTTGGTAGGGGAAAGAGGGCGTCGTGCCGCGAAATGTTAGAAAAGCGACAGCTCGCATTGCGCAGAAGGCCGAGTGGGTAACTATGTTCAGTAAAGAAGGCGGTTATCGTCATAAACTGTTGACGGAAATCTATGTCGTCGCTGCAAATTCTACTGAGGCGAAGGAATTGTGAAAAGGGAATAGAGTTGATTTGGGATCTAGGTTGGTTCGAGGAGTAAAGGTAGCTATGGCTGTCAGTGGGTTTATAGTGCACAAAGGTGTGGAACCTCTGACCGTCACTAGTGATTTTTAAGTCTAGGAAGTTGACAGAGCATTTCGATATCGCTGAGGTAAACTTGAGGGAGGGGTGGGCGTTAACAGAGTGCATTGGTGAAGCGGTCAACTACGGGAGGGGAGTCAAAACCAAAGATGTCGTAAAATGATGACCATAGAATTGAGGGTGCGTGTGTGGGAAGGAATTAAAGAACTAGTGCTCGACGTAGCCAACAAAAAGGTTGGCGAACGAGGGACTTATCTTAGTGCCCACCGCTACACCACATTTTTGGCGATAGAAGGAGTAGTTGAATTGGAAGGCATTTAGTGTTAGGACTGGTTCGGCAAGGCGGAGTATAGAGTGAGACGGGGGATTTTGAGAGGGACGCTGATCAAGAAAGTGTGAGAGAGCCTGTAGTCCTTCGGCGTGAGGAATTACAGTGTAGAGAGATGGGATGTACATTGTGAAGAGGATAGTGTCAGGAGTCGGCGCCAGATTAGACAGGCGTTGGAGGATGCTTGTTGTGTCTTTAACGTAACTGGGCAGGTTTTGTACAATAGGCTGAACGACCGAATCAACCAAAGCGAAGATAAAGTAAGTGGGGCAGGATATGGCGGACAGAATATGTCAGCCAGGGGATCCAGTTTTGTGATTTCTGGGAAGGAGGTAGAATGAAGCAGCGTGGGGATGACAAACAATTAGGCAATTTGCAGCGGGGTGAAGGGAGTTGGTTTCGATTAGGAGCCTTACAGTGGCTGTAATTTTATCTTGGAAGGCGGCGGTGGGGTCAGAGGAAAGGGGTTCGTAAAAATCAGAAACAGAGAGCTGTCGGAGAGCCTCCTTGGTGTAGAGATCAATGCACCAGACCACCACGGCTCCACCCTTATCGGTTGGCTTGATTACGAGGTCAGTGCAGTTTCGAAGGGATTTGAGAGCGGTAACTTCTTGTGGGGTGGTGTTGCGATATTTAGAGATTAGTTTGCTAGACGAGTTGGAAAGGATGCTACGACATGCTTTGATTGAATTGTCAGTTTCATGGTGTTTGGCGGGAAGCGGGGTCCAGATACTAGTTTTTGGGTTAATGGTGTCGAACATGGTGTGATGAAAGTTAGACGGATGCTAGGTGAAGTGGGCATTTAAGAGTAGGCATCGGAAATTTGTTCGCTCTCTACATGTAAACAAAAAGGATCAGGTCGGCTTTGAAGTGCAGGGACGAAGGACAGGCCCTTCGATAAGATAACGTGTTCAGGGGCAGTGAGGGGTAAATCGTCTGGTATGGTGACATCATCATTGCATTGGATGGCAGCCTGATCATTTCGGGGCAAGAGATTGTCTAGTTTCCTTGATTTAGAGGCGAGACCATGGACATAGAGGTACGAGTTGACTTCAAGAGTTTTGTCGACATGTTTGCGTGAGTGAGAATGGAAAGATAAGTCAAGGGACTGGAGGAGTCTTTTAGCGACAATGAGGTTTGGGCGTAACTGGGCACAGTGGTCATTATGATATCTCAGATGTGCCTTCACTAGGTGAAGAGCAACATTATGTAATATTTGATTGTGAAAAAAGGCAGGGGTAAAGAACGTCGATGGCCAGTGATTAGGTTGTGGATATATAACTTTGAGGAAATAAACACAGTAGCTGAGTTTGAGACGTTCTTTTCCCCTGTTTTTTTTCTTCGACAACGTTTCCCAGCTTTTACCACAGTCTCGGGTATTCTACATCATGATCAACTTCCACCAGCTCGCCTGCGCACTTACTGTTTTTTCAGTGAAATTACATACAAGGGCGGCCAATTTCCCTATTAAAAATTCAATCAAAGATCGTGGAACGCCCTTCTTTCTGCGTTGTGGCGCAGAATACCAGAGGGTGCCACCGGACGGGAAGGCAGCAGGGGAGAGCACGTGACAGCCAATTACAAGTGATGGTTTCCCGGCAGACTAAATTTTCGAATATGTGCACCTTCGCAAAATCCGTCCGCCGAGAAGCCATCACTCGTGATTGGCTGTCGCGTGCCCTCCCCTGCTGCCTTCTCGTCCGGTGGTACCCCCTGGTGTTCTGCGCCACGGCACAGAAAGGGTGGCGTGCCACAATCTTTGATTGGATTTTTAATAGGAAAATCGGCTGCCCTTGAATGTAATTTCAAATTTTTTTTAGAATGATTAAAGCAAGTAGATTGAGTTATGCCAATAAGTAGACGATCTCAGAATCCACTTGAGTGCCACTTTTACGTTGTTGACGGAAATCAATGTCGTTGCTGCAAATCCTACGGAGGCGAAGGATTTGCAGCCTCAAACGCCTCTTTGAACTCCACCGTCGGTTTGCCAAGGGGACGACGCTGCACCCCTTTGTCCCGGACACCGCAAACCAGATGGTCCCATAGCATGTCTGACAAGGTCTCACCAAAGTTGCAGTGTTCGGAGAAGCGACACAGGGTGGTGACGAAATCCGCAATGATTGCTGCTGGCTGCGATAATGAAATGCAAAGCACTGAACAATCACTGACGGGCACGGTGTGAAGTGGGTGATGAGCTCCGACACAATGTCCGCATAGGGAGTCTACCAGCACACACGACGAGCATATGACGGTGTAGATTGTCGGTCCACAAACACTGTGCACTCGACGATGTTGTGCATGCTGAAGAAAAAAATTAGTCGCTCCTGGTTCAGGGGCCATGCTTCATCCCTGTCCGGGTCGAACTCTTCAAGATGTCCCAGCCACCCTATGATGACAATGTTTGGCTCATCCTTTTCTGCCATGTGCTCTCGTCGTTGCCAAGTTGCCACGAAGCTGTCGTTGCTCAAAAAAGTGTGGTTGCGTGCCTCGGAGTCTGAGGCTCTTCATTCTCGTCGCCACCCAAAGCTTTATTCAGGCGGTTGACTTGGCCGTGCAGGAAAGAGGAGTTGAACAAGAAGCACATGGTTCATGACGTGTCCTTGGAACGGTAAACTTTTCAGTAAAACCAGCTTGACTCGCCTTGGCTTGACTTCTGCTGACTCGCCGATGTTGCCCGACGCACACACACAACACTCACGATGCTAGATTCCGTTTCACTTTAAGTGCTAGATCCAGGCTTTCAATGCCGCTACCAAGGATGCATGCTCATGGCGTGGGAACATCGTTCAGGGCAACATGCTCATGCTCAAAGCTTCAGCTTCACTCGCACATGAAGTAAATGAAACCATAGCCCCTGTGTCCACTCTAATTCTCTAAGCCAGTAGTAGGCTGAAATGTATCCAACACGACAAGAAGTTGAGAGTGATGTCGAGAATCTGGGAGGGTCGTCACATGTACAGAATTGACTGATCGACGTGCAGTTCCCTGCAAAATTATGTCCTGGGTTGGGTAAGATTTGAGCATGTTGGATATTATCAGGAACACGTGGTTACACAGGATCCGTGGGGACACGGCAGTCCCGTTGACTGAGGCCATATGTGCCTGGATCGTCACTGCTTCCCGAATGCCAGCCAGTGCCAACCTCTTGAACGTGGTCACGACACTGCCTCAACATCCCAACGTTGAGATACTGGAACTGGTAGCAGCGGTCTAGGAGAGCCAGAAGCATCACTGTAGTTGGATAGAAACATTGCAACAGATGCATTAGTCCTCTAGGCATAAAATATCTTGCACCTTAGACTTATAATTCCCAAAATTGGAGATTCAATGGGGAGCAGAGCAGTCCAAATTTCACCACGCAGCTAACTTGGAACATTTTTTTGAAACTCCACAGAATGGATAACGTTCTATAGCTTCTTAACATAGCATTTAAAGTGCTAGAAGCCGGCACTCTTGTCTCGTGTTTAGAAACAGTTATTTCGTTATTTTCACCTCATCAAGCATGCACACCAATTCTCGTTTAATTACAATTGTGAAGATGATCAATCCAGTTGTTTTATTCATATCAAAGTGAGTTAATGAATAACTTTACAATGTAGGCAGGAGCTATACCAGTTAGTTTTGAGTGACACTCAGTAATAAAAAAACAAATAACTCTTTTAATATTCTTTTTAATTTGTGAGTTTGAAGCAAGATTGCCTGAATTTGCTAAGAGCTAGAAAAACCATGTAGTGATATTATTTTTACTAGTTCTGACATAATGTTTTTTAATAAATCGTATTTCGTTACAAGAAACGTTTTTCTTTTTTTTTGCAAAAGGGGTACTTACTATTTTTATCTTGCTTTGATAGCCACTGGCGCTGGAACTTGATGTCACAGATGGCAGTCGTAGAGCGACTCTCTATGATCCGCGCGAATCCGGGGGCCGTTCGGTTATCCCGTGTGCGTTTAACCGTTCCCCGGTCTCGGCGGCGCTCACGATCTTCGGCCAGTCACGTCGGAGGGATGCGATCACGTGGCAGTGGAGTGCACAACGACGAGCAAGGTGGCGATGGTTCTGTCCTCCGCAGTGGAGTATGGCTTTGCAGCGCCGACTCGCTTTCTCACTGGGGTGGTTAGGCGCACACAAGTCACCTGGCCAACCCTGCACTCTATGTAACGCTGACACACATTCACAAGGTACCTTATCACGTTGCCGGTATCACCCAAACGGCTTCTTGAAGATGTAGTACGTTAGTAGGTACGGTAGCCTGTCCTCAAACCGAAGCTCGCGGAATGCGTCTACGTCGATGACGGACGGCCTTCTCAACCGCCGGAGACACTCGAACTAAGATGAACCCATACCGCCGTGATAGCAACGGCGGAAGCATTATACGGCGTCCAGGATCCCTCGCAGACGTAGAAGTGAACCCGGCAGACGAAGATCGAGCGTGAGGGACAACCCGAGCAAGCAAGCACTACCGAAATTACCGAAAGGACTGATAGCTGATACCGAGCAAGCTGTCCGCTGTAGTTAATGTCGAGAGTCCCGTCTGCGTTGCGAGTCAGCGCTTGTCCCGTCTGCGTGTTTCTTCTCCTTCGTCCGTGTTTGTTTGCGCTGTTTTTACATTATGATGTCCGCTGTAAAGGCGGAGCGCGGGAGGCTCCGCTTACGGATTGGCTTGTGACGACCGTTACGTTGGCTAATAGATTTCGCCTCACGCTTCGCTTTTTTTTTTTCTTCAGAAACCGAACACATTTAAATGGTGAGCGCAAATTTCTATTCCGGTTTTTTATGTTTTTTTGTCGCAGCACGAAACACACAAAAAAAGTGTTTCGCCGTGTTAAAATTGCTTATTGACGCAAACGTGATCTATGTGCACGGGACGACTTTGAGACTGCAATCGTAGTAAACATCACCTAAATGCCATTTTAGCTGCCGTCTGACAGGGGTATTAGTTTGTCCAATGTACTGCTCTTTACATTTGTGACATTCAATAAGGTATATTACATTGTCTGAGTCACAGTCGACATCACTGCTAATCGTTTGACGGAAGTGCGAATTTGTGCTAGATACAATGTTAGTGGAAAGTATTTGACGGCATATCTTACAAGGAGATTTTCCACATGGTTTACATCCCGTTGGTTTTGAATGACTTTGTTTATTTAGTTTTGGATGCACGAGATTGTCACGAATGTTTCGAGGTCGTCTAAAAACCGCTCTGGGCGCGTCGGGGAATATTTCTTTAAGTTTAGTCGATTGCTCTATAAAGTACTGATGTTTCCTTAAGATCGAGCGGATGGCTGGGAGGTTATTACTGTAGGTAAGTTTGAGGTTCACAGGATTTTGGGTGGCATTTCGCGTGGTGCCCGGAGAGAGTATTAAATTACGATCTTTTGTACGTGCCTTGTCTATCGCGTTATCAACTAAGGCCGATGGGTAGTCACGTCCCTGGAACGCCTCCCTGTGTTGTTCTAAATTTCTGTCTAGATCGTCATCGTTTGAACAGATTCGGCGGCATCGGAGGGATTGACTATAAAGGATGGAACGAGAGATATTGCTGTGAATCGGTTGGTTTTCGGAAGAGCGTGGTGCTTAATACACCATCTACGAGTTTCACAGAGACATCCAAGAAGTTGATACTTGCGAGGGAATAAGAGCTTGTGATTTTAAAGTGGGATGAAACTGGTTAAAATTTTCAATGAAACAAAGTAGATCGCTAAGGCCGTGCTGCCAAAATATAAATATGTCGTCAATATATTGTTTGTACAAGAGAGGGGTTAGCGCGCATTGTCCCAAGAAATTGTCCTCCAAAACTCCAATGAATACGTTCGCGTAGTTTGGTGCCATTTTCGTACCCATTGCTGTACCATTAGTTTGAAGATAATGGTCGTCGTCAAATTCGAAATGATTAAAGTTTAGTATTAAATTCAAAAGTTTGAGAGAGTCTCGGAGTTGGCAAGCTTGTCTTTTTTGCGGTTTATTCGGAAGCGGTGGCCTGAATGCCATCGGCATGTGGTATGTTGGTGTAGAGTGAGGATACATCTAAGGTTACCAATAGCGCGTTTGGGGGAAAGTCAACATTAGAAATAAGATTTAGAAAGTGTGTCGTGTCTTTGATGTATGAGTTAAAAGTTTCGGGGAGATCTTTAATGAGGTAATCCACAAAATTTGATAAGTTTTCAGTCACAGTGCTATTCGACGAGACAATAGGTCGGCCTGGGTTTCCTGGTTTGTGAATTTTGGGTAGGAGATAAAAGCGTCCTGGTTTGCAGGCGGTGGGAGTGAGAAAGATTAAAAGGTGGTCGTCTATTTTGTTCTCTTTATGTAAGCGCCTTAGGACCCGGGCGATGGTAGCTGCATAGTTAGCAGTCGGATCAGACGTTTGGGGGGTATAAAAGTTTTTGTCACTGAGTTGACGCAGGGCTTCTGTTTTATACATGGCGGTATCCATTACGACTGTGGCCCCTCCCTTGTCCGCCGGCTTGATCACAATGTCGTTTCTTTGTTGAAGGTTCGCCAGACTTTTTTTCTCGTCGGGTTTTAGGTTACTTTTTTACCATTCGAGTCTTTGCGTCTACAATGCATCAAAACATATTTTTGAATTCCCCTTACGTATAGGTCTAGATTTGGATCTTTGCTAGCGAATGGTGTAAAGTCGCTGGATTGTCTAAAGGGATGGATAGGAGGAGAGGAGACATTTTCATGAAAGTGCTCCCGAAGGCGGAGATTTCGGGCTAAATTATGTAGGTCGAGGTGCATTTGGTATTCATTTACATGGTTATTGTCTGGACAGAAGGAAAGTCCATTTCTTAATAGATTTATATCCGAGTGAGAAAGCTCAACTGATGATAAATTTACCACAGTGTTATCAATGATGCCGGATGCATTAAGCATACCGGCAGGTTCGCTCTGGCTTAGGGTAGGGGACTCTGTGTCTGGTGACCGCGGTCGAACACCGGTTATTCCTTCCTCTCCGGGGGCTTGACAAGTCTCCTGCAGGGTGTCTGGATCAGGTTTTTCTAGATCGATATGGTCACGGAAAAACTTTTTGGATTCTCTTACATGTAATGAATGGGACTTTTTAGTGACGAAGCTAGCTAATTCATGCATGTGCTTTTCCGAAAGTGGCATGGTTTTGAACAGTTCCTCCTCCTCTTGGCGTAAAGAGGTTATATTATATTTACATTGGGCAATTAGGATTATGACTAAATCATTGGAAGTCCTCGAGAGCGACGCGCTCCATTGCGATGCACGTGCGGGATCAAGTGGAAAGTTTGGAAGAGCGGATATTCTAAGGCCCCTAGGGTAACTCTCGTTCTGGGAGTATCGCGATAATGATATGAGATGGTTTTCATAACTAATGCGTTTTCCAATTATTCTGCGAAGGCGAAAGAAATTCTGATTGGGAGCGTTTAGGTTTGGTTTAGCGGGCGGAGAGCATGAAAAGGGTTCACCGGATGGCAGTCAGTTCGGCCGCTGGTTGCCGTGGGGCCGGATTCGGCGTGGCTGGGTGCGACGTGGCTGGCCGCGCCGGGCCTCCGTGTGCTGCATCCGTGTACCTTCCCCGAGCGTTGGCCAGTGCAAATCCGGCGCCGAGGCTCCTTGAGGTCTCGGGGTCCGCCGCAGGAGGCATGGGATCAGAGCCCTGAGATTCCGGCTCATGATGTGTACTCCGGCGAAGCTGGGATGTAGGCCATCCGCAGCCAGGACCCGGGGACGTCCGCACGCCTGCAGGTTGTGCGTGTAAAAACACTGGCCGGGTGTGGACATGCAGATGTCCGTCAGCTGCCGGTTGAAGATTCCGGCTTGGTGGTTGAAGGCATCCGTGAAATGCCTGTTAGGAAAATGGAGATTTCGGCTAATGATCCGGGGCAGGACGTGGCTGCAGACGACGAGTTGGATGCCTGGTCTTGTTTGGATGTGGTGCAGCAGGTCGACGTAGTGTTGACGGACGGGCTGAGGATCCTGAGAAGCTAGGTCATTAGTGGCGACGTGCAGAATGACGATTCGAACGCTCGGCGGCAGTAGGTCGGCTTCTTGGTGGAAGTCCGGGATGTAACCGCCACTGACGGAGACCGACATGGTCGGGAATTGGCGGCAGGAGCGGTCAAACCTAGTATGGAGATACTTCATTTGTGAGTCGCCGAGGACGGCGACAATCGGCGAGTAGTGCGGGTATATCCTGGTAGGTCGCTGATGTCTGCGCTGGACAGGAAGCATCGTTAGTATATAAAGAGTGGCGAATGTTGACAAATGCTTCCGTTGATATATAGGCAAAAGTAATGTGCGCAGACACAGCAGCCGTATGATGATAAAAATAAAATTCTAATTTAATGGCGAAAAAAGTCACGCAAGAAAAAAGGGGGAAGTGCCGAAAAAAAGTTGTATTAGTTTACGGGAATAATGAAGACTAGGCACACGAACGCTAATTATGCGGGAAACAAACTTTTAAAAAGGACGGAGTAAAAGTCAAAGTTAAAGCACACGAACTTACAAAAATAAATTGTTAAATGAAAAATAAAATAAAGAATTAAAAATAAAAAATGAATAAAAATAAGAAAGGGGCCTGACGTCCGTCGACGTTTCGGCAGTGGCACTGCATTCTTCAGGACGGGAGCCCAGATGACGTGGTGGGTTAGTTTTATAAAATATCTAGGGGAAGGGTTTGTTAACACGAAAGTTCGAAGGGGTTTGTAGGGAAAGGGAAGCACGGGGGGGGGACGAGTCCAATTTTGTCGCGATAAGGGAGGCGGTTCTGGGTTCTGTTCACAGGTGCATTGGTGGTATGAAGGAGCTTGTAGGGAAGGGGAACACAGAGGGGATAAGTCCAATCTTGGCGTGATGAGGCATGACGGTTGTAGGTTCTGTTCGCAGGTGCATTGGTAGCAGAAGGGGCTTGCAGGGAGAGGGAAGCGCTAGGGGGGATGAGTCCACTTTTGTCGCGGTGAGGGATTACGGTTGTGGATTTTGTTCGGGAGCTGCATTCCTGTGTAATTACGGTGCAGTGAGTGAGTCGTGGGGCCCTTGTATGACCGGGTCGTGTGGGGCCCTCTTCCCCCTTGTACCCGAAGGGTGTAGGCCCGTTCGTAACATGCCGATTCGTCATAGGCCCACTGGTAATAGGGCAATTGGTCACATAGGATAATTCGTCATAGGGGAACTCGTCACAGGAGAATTCGTCATATGAAATTTTAAAAAAGGCACTGAAATTAAAGTTCAAAGTTTATTTATTTGTTGAAATTCTGACTATAATGCAAGACCTTTGATATACAGTGAGTGGCGAAACCGACTACGCTCATATTCATTTACACCGGGCTGGTGCCCATCATTGTTGACGTATAACAGGTGCTGCCGCAGTTGGATGCAATGAAAGTCATTACCTAATTAATGAGTGACTACCAAGTGCGTCATGATTACACTTGAAAACAAAAGGTTTATTAGTCGAGCAATTAGCATTTTAAAACGCAATATTTCGGGCTGCTGCCCTCAACGTTTCCAGACGCTTGCGACTGTCGTAGCGGCTGACGACAATCTGAAGGCGCTTGTTGCAGTCAGCGTGCTTTTTCGACACCCTTGAAGACGTAGTGCCGCCCTCAGCTTGAGCGAGTTTCATCTCCGTCAAGGACTGCTCCCTCTTGAGACATCCCAGAAAGGCCCAGATGTTGGGGGAGCTACAGCCCGCATTGCTCTTAAAGAAAGAAAAAGAAAAACACGCGCAAACTGTTATTACTGCATAGTCTCACTGAGTACGCGCCTAACCGCAGAAAGCACGAACACAGCTTTACTATGAAGCATATATTTACATAGAACAACATATATGGGTGACGGAAGAGATAAAGCGCGGTCATGTATGCCGTCATCATATTTTGGAGAAATCCCGGAGCAGTCTTGATTCATCTCTTTCTCTCTCTCTCTCTCTCTTCATACCCGAGCAGTGGTGATGATAAGGAATTTTAATTTTTTTATTTTTGTAATTTAGTACAATATATTTTAAGTTTGCGCCCCCAATTAGTACTTAGAAAAGTTTAGTTATTTTACGTCGAAACACCAACTGCACCGTCCATCCAACGAAAGAATGTAATTCGCGTTTGTTGCTACAAACAACTTAGGAGATATTAGATTAATACCTCCAGTCCTCGGTGCCAAGCCTCGATGCTGTTATTTGTTCTTGGCATTTCCGCCAATGTCGATTCCCTCACTGACCAAACTGTCGGAAGAAAGATGGCTGTAGACATGCCGTTCCGACGGGGCCTGCCGATGTAGACATCCTCAAAGTAGTCCGCCACGTGTGCAGTCTCCGAGGGGAAAACCTCGACCAAGTCCTGGAATGCCTCTGGGATGTCGGAAATTGGCAAGAAGGCCAATGCAGGCAGCATTCTCATCTGAAAGTGCACAGGAAGTAAATTTTTTTTTTGTCTGAAACGCAGTTTATATTAAAACAAAAGAACAGAAAAAAAAGAACGAAATAATTTTGCATACTTTAACAGCAAACTCTTCATCCGCATTGTATCGACTCTGAAGACCGCTAGAGCACAGCCTTCCTGTATACCGACTGGGATAAATGTAAGAATCATCCTCGAATCCTTGCGCTAGGGGCCACGGCTTTTATGGCGTTGATAGCAGCGATCTCGAAGTCAGTGTAGACCACCTCAACGCAGTGGGTCCCAACGCGGACAGCAGCACATCGAAGAACCTTGAACAAAAAATAATAATAACAATTCTGTGTGGTCAGTATTACAAATAAAAGAAACAATTATGTAGACAAAATCACAATAATGGCACACCGAGGGATCCGTTTTTGTAACTTTTAGTGCTTACCTTCTGTAGGTGGTTTCTGATTTGTTGGGCAGCAAGCCGTAAACCAATGGGCACTACTACACCGTTGACGACTGCATGCACAGTGTACAGCTGGTAGAACTGCTCAGGGTTGACCTTGAAGGTTCCGTCTGCGAACCAGGTGGTTGACCGGGCCAAATAGCTCAGGTTGCGCTCAGTTGCAAAGATGAGAAGTCTCTCGCTGTCGCCATCGCCGCTGTCGTGCAGGAGAAACGAATCTCCTTTGGCTGTGACCTGCATGAAGTTGGAACAGTTATTACGAAATCAAATACATAACGCAGCAAAGCACTTTACCTTAAACTCTGCGGGCATTCGAATGTCTGCCCTGCAGGACGGTACACTGTACACGAAATTCGCACGCTGCCTCTGTTTCCGAATCGTGCGCCGTAGTGTGGATGCAGCAGGAATCTGCGAGGCAGTGTCGTCCGTTACGGAGGAGGCTGCATCCAAAAGTATCTGGTGTGGTGCTAGGCGTCCTTCCACTGCAAACAAGAAGCACATATAAAAATTGGTTCTCGTTATGCAAAACTGGGAATATAAAAACAACCTTTCGCAACTTACCTGCTCTTAGCTTCATCTCATGACGTACTCTGAGAACACTTAGCTCGCTTGGGTCACCGGGGTGCGTGTGGTCGCTCGAGTAGGATAGTATACGAGTTATGGCCAGGTCAGTTACAACTTTAGTTTTACAAAGTGTCCTTTGCCGGCAGGCCCAGTAGAGCGTCGATTCGTTAGACTTAATACGAGTGTAAGAATGTCCGTCGTGGAGGAGCATAGCGCCACCCCTCTCTGTTGTGATTAACTCCATTTCAAAAGCTAGAGTAAGATCCCATGCAAAAATGACGTTTCTTTTATACCCTGGGACATCCGCCATCCGGAAAAAGAAAAGCAGCTTCAAAATTCCTGAATCTGGGCGAATCGGGTGACACGCGTACAACAACAAAGCAAACAATGACGACCTGGCGATACTTTTAGACAAACACTTTTTGTTCGTTTTTTCTTTCTTTCTATGTATGGCTTAGGTTCTTTGCGATGTTTCTTTGTTTCCTACTACTTCTAGTTTCGTTCCGAATGTCCGACCTTCGGACTGAAACCCGGAACTGCAGCCCGCGATCAACCTTGGTGACCTTGTACGGGTTTGGCACGGTCAACCAAATTTTTCCAAGAAACCCAACTAGAAAGAACCATATGACAAATTTTGGGTTACTGTGTGACAGGTGGCCCGAGTTACGAATTATCCTATGGCGAATGTTCCGCTGTGACGAATGGCCCTATTACCAGTTGCCCTATGACGAATCGGCATGTGACGAACGGGCCGTATCTCGTACCCGAGTGCTGATTCGTCCAGATCCAAGAAGGAAGAAAAAAAAGAGAGAAAAAAAAGAAATAAGCAGGGGGGAGGGGGGTGACGCGGCAGATGGTTGTTTAAGCTGTGTATTGTTGACAGAGTACCCAAATCTTTGTTAATTTTGCATTGGAATTTATGAATTAGGAACGACTCGCAAATTTCTCTATTTGTTTGAGTCTTGAAGCCACTCTGTATGATGACTAATATTGCCTCCGTTATTGCATGTCCATCCTGGATGAAATGTTTGGATACTGGAAGGTCGGGTTTGCACCTAACGTCGGACTAATGGCCGTTGTATCTTTGACGAAACGTGGATTTAGTTTGTCCAATGTACTGCTCTTTACATTTGTGACATTCAATAAGGTATATTACATTGTCTGAGTCACAGTCGACATCACTGCTAATCGTTTGACGGAAGTGCGAATTTGTGCTAGATACAATGTTAGTGGAAAGCATTTGACGGCATATCTTACAAGGAGATTTTCCACATGGTTTAGATCCCGTTGGTTTTGAATGACTTCGTTTATTTAGTTTTGCATGCACGAGATTGTCACGAATGTTTCGAGGTCGTCTAAAAACCGCTCTGGGCGCGTCGAGGAATATTTCTTTAAGTTTAGTCGATTGCTCTATCAAGTACTGATGTTTCCTTAAGATCGAGCGAATGGCTGGGAGGTTATAACTGTAGGTAAGTGTGAGGTTCACAGGATTTTTGGGGCATTTCGCGTGGTGCCCGGAGAGAGTATTCAATTACGATCTTTTGCACGTGCCTTGTCTATCGCGTTATCAACTAAGGCCGTTGGGTATTCACGTCCCTGGAACGCCTCCCTGTGTTGTTCTAAATTTCTGTCTAGATCTGGGACCGGACATTTCATCGAACGCCGTTTCGTCGAACGCCGTTTCATCGAAGCCGTTTCATCGAATGCCGTTTCATCGAACGCCGTTTCATCGAACACCGTTTCATCGAAGCCGTTTCATCGAACGCCGTTTTATCGAACGCCGTCTTATCGAACGCCAGGGTGGTATTCCCGCTTCCTGAAGCTGGTCGGAGGTGCCCATCCCGGGTTCTGTAAGTTTTTGACTTGTATCGCCGCAGAACATCAACTGACAGAAGACAAGCTGGAGGCGATGCTGAGTTCCCAAGAGCCTCCTCGCCAGAAGAAGGCCATAGCGGCAAGAAATGAGAAGGTCCGCCTTTTTTATGAGAACCGACGGAGCATGGCTGTGGGGCACTTTTTGAGAAGAATTGCTCATCATTTGAAACGGTGAATGGCTGTCGCACGAACACATGAACCCCTCAAAGTTTTCAAATAAAATTTGAAGTGACGTACTTACTTTTGACTTCATTGAGTTTTAGAACTAAAAAAAAAAAAAAAATGTTTCGTTGTAGCTTCATAAATAGCACCTCCGATTTAGCTACTGCAAGCCTCGGGCAGTAAAAAGTATCAATAGAAAGAGATGAAAGGCTAGGAGGCTCACATGGCTAAAGTTGTTGCGCCTGCGCAAAACCTAAGTCCCCTTCTGGCCTCCATGAGTTGGAGTGCGCTCTTACCGGGAGTGCGACTTTTTATTTATTTGTTACAATACCCTCAAGGCCCATCAGGTAATACAGAGGGGGTGAACAGATAAGCACAATATGCGAAACAAACATAAAAATCGGTACAAATATCCTCATGGGTTACTTGCATCAAAATAAATTGTAACAGCTACAAGTTTGGACATAAAAAACCTGACGATGAAATGGGTGAATGACACGAAAATGCACTCGATCCGTGCATAAAAGAGCATCTTTCACACTTTTTATATAAAAGACATTCGATGAAACGGCCTTCAGCGATTCGATGAAATGGCGTTCGATGAAACGGCGTTCGATGAAACGTCCATTTTTTCGATGAAACGGCGTTCGACGAAACGGCGTTCGATGAAATGTCCGGGAACCGTCTAGATCGTCATCGTTTGAACAGATTCGGCGGCATCGGAGGGCTTGACTATAACGGATGGCTGTTTTGGCATGTTGGGGGTGCGAGCTTTTGAACGAGAGATATTGCTGTGAATCGGTTGGTTTTCGGAAGAGCGTGGTGCTTAATACACCATCTACGAGTTTCACAGACACATCAGAGAAGTTGATACTTGCGAGGGAATAAGAGCTTGTGAATTTTATAGTGGGATGAAACTGGTTAAAATTTTCAATGAAACAAAGTAGATCGCTAAGGCCGTGCTGCCAAAATATAAATATGTCGTCAATATATCGTTTGTACAAGAGAGTGGTTAGCGCGCATTGTCCCAAGAAACTGTCCTCCAAAACTCCCATGAATACGTTCGCGTAGTTTGGTGCCATTTTTTACCCATTGCTATACTATTAGTTTGAAGATAATGGTCGTCGTCAAATTCGAAATGATTAAAGTTTAGTATTAAATACAAAAGTTTTGAGAGAGTCTCGGAGTTCACAAGCTTGTCTTTTTTGCAGTTGTAGGCGGAAGTGGTGGCCTGAATGCCATCGGCATGTGGTATGTTGGTGCAGAGTGAGGATACATCTAAGGTTACCAATAGCGCGTTTGGGAGAAAGTCGACATTAGAAATCTGATTTAGAAAGTGTGTCGTGTCTTTGATGTATGAGTTGAAAGTTTTGGGGAGATCTTTAATGAGGTAATCCACAAAATTTGATAAGTTTTCAGTCACAGTGTTATATATATATATATATATATATATATATATATATATATATATATACAGGGTATTTTTTTAAGCTTAACAGGATTGTTTAAAAAAAGCCGTGAAAGATACATTTATGCGGTTTGTGCAGGTGAGTTACACGGCCAGAGGGACATAGTATAGGGGGTTAATCGTAACGGTAATTAGTTGAAATTTGTTAATTAACTTTTTAATTAATGAAAATAGACTTATAGTTCCAATTAGAAACTTGCTCAGCGTCATCGAAAACCACTAAATCAGTAATCTCCAGAAAGACTTTGAGCGCGTGAGAAGCGTAGTAGTGCACTAAATTTGCCAATAGTGAAGCAGATACAAGGCTGGGGCTAGATAAGAGACGGAAAAATTGAGCGGGCGCCTTACCGCAACTGCTAGTCTTGTACCTGCTCCACGAGTGGTAACTTTAGTGCACTACTACGCTTCTCACGCCCTCAAGGTCTTTCTAAATATGACTGATTTAGTGGTTTTCGATGACGCTGCGCAAGTTTCTAATTGGAACCATGCGTATATTTTCGTTAATCAAAAAGTTAATTAACGCATTTTAATTAATTAGCCGACTGATCATTACGATTATTCCGCTATACTATGTCCCCCTTGCCATGTAACTCACCTGCACAAACCGCATAAGTGCAACTTTCACGGCTTTTTTTAAACAAATCTGCTAAGCTTAAAAAAAACCTACATATATATATATAGCTATATGTTTCAACTTCAACCGTTACTTTGTAGCGTTAGCTGGTACTCTATTAATTGTGTCCGTCCAGCGAACATTACTAAACCTTCCTGGCTGTTTGATGAACGAAAACACACTAGGTAACATTATAATAATATCACGCTCAGTGTGAACGCAACGCATCAAAGGGAGCTCCTCAATGTCCAACGGCATTCGTCACTTCTACCCGCCGTCAACACCAGCCAACAAGTGTCGGTCCACGGTTGATGGACGTGTCACTCTCGCGATAGACTCATGTTTTCTCGTTGGCTTCCCCTCCCGCTTCCTCCACTTCCTTGACGGTGGCTTCAATTCGGTAGAAAGCAGTGGGCGCAGACGCGGCACGTATAGGAAGAAAAAAAAAGAAGATTCCATAAACGTGGCTCCGGAAAATATTTGTATTCCCTGCTACGTTCAGACTTTTCCCCCAAACCAAACAAAGTGACGATGCGGTGAAGGGGAGAAGAGAAGAGGGCGAGAGAGAGAGAGAGAGAGAGAAAGAGAGAGAGGTGGACAGGTCCCGGTCATGCATTTTGCAAATGTGTCACTCCCATTCCCTGCTCTAGCCGTCCTATGCACTCCCCAGAATAAGGAGAGAGAGAGAGAGAGTGGTAACAAGAGGAAGAGAATGCCAGGATGTCGGGGGTAGTGGACCGGCGTGACGTGTCTGTGTTTGAGCCCAGCGTGTCACAAATCCGAACACGCTATCATTAGCGTGATGGGAGTCACTCACGCGATCTCCGCTAAGAGACGGTTACGTTGACTCATGAATGCTCCTGATTCCCGTGCACATTTTAGAGTGGAAGTGCCTAAAAAATGAAACCTAGAATGGCTTCTGACTGTGACGAATGTGTTGATCGTGTCGAAATGTTTGCTAAAAACAAACAACGAAAGCTCTAGGCTAATTATTTCGGGGCCTTTGACTTTATTTTGCAAAATTTGTCGTGGTGTCGGTTTCCGCGTATATGTTTTTAGGACGCGGGGGTAAAGAAGGGGCTTGTATTTCGACTAGATAATAAGTTGCTGGTCCAGCATGGACGACGCCATGGCCAGGTGGGCGTTGTCTTTGTGCTAGTGGTTTCCTGCTTGAATTTACGAACGCGATATTTGCAGTGTGCTCTGTTTCCCATTAAACCAGATCGTAACCCAGCCCAGGAGGCGATCGGGACAATCAAGCTGCTGCAAAAAAGGCGTCTCAGTACCTTAGTTATTTTTTGTGCCTGCGCTATCATGCGCAGTAAGTGCGCAACTACCTTGCAATTCTAGCATCTAGGTTTTTAAATTTACGTCTTTGAGTCTCACTGCGCAAATTATACACTTAGCCCGTGTCTGCGTTTTCGTGGTGCATGGGAGCTTACAATCGGGTTGAGATGATCAAAACCTCTTACTTTTAACACAGCTTGTTCCAATAATATGTTAACAAAATTCGTTATTCGCACGTTGACTCATATATAGGGGGTATTTTACCTTGCCTTTGCTAAGTCTATGCAGCAACAAGTTCCCCAAAACCTGAAATCATTAGAGGGAATACACTTCTTCAAAATATAAAAATTGTATTAGGCACCGCCCCATACGCTATTCACGGGTGGTAATACCCTTATGAATTTATGGCCTTCAGGACTCCAGAAAGCCTTTTATATCTTGTAGAGGCGACTTCGACTGCCTGAAACCGTTGCACTTTTGATACTATACGATGGTGGCTCACGGACCCCAAAATCAGTAAAAGCGGCCTTTTTAGCAGAATGTCTGCCGCGGTCGATAACGTTAACGCGATCGATATAACGTTATTGAGTGCGGCGGAAGTTCGGTTAGATGTCTAATATTATAATCAGCAAATTCATGACCTAAAATGTACGAAATAACTTTACAATTATTCTCTTTATTTGGCACAATTAGGATCCATGCCTGGAAGCGGAGTGGTCGTCATTTGTGTATACATGTCGCTTAATGTAAAACAAAACAAGTTACTAAAACATGCTGGAAAAATTAACACACTTTTAAACACAAGCTCTAGAAATAACTTCTGAAGCCTTTTGTTCCTCGTAAACTAATTCTTGGTTTTATACAAAACCGGTTTTGTATCTCAAACTTATACATTTTTATTCTTGTGGCAGTCAAGCGTGATCCGCTTTCTGTTTATGTTTTCATTTGGTGTCTTCTAAATCGAATAAAAATCGACGAGGACGCTATGTTGCGAACAAAACTCCTGCCAGGTAAAGAGAGGGGGGTAATTCGCGCTAATACGTAAACATTGCACCTTAAGTGGCACATTCCATCTCGCGGTGTCCAAGTTTGGTCAGAGGACGACAATTAACTGCTGACTAATGATCAGAGTGATCGAGATCACGCTTATTCCTCACCTTCTCCTGGCCTCGTGTGCCAGAAGAGAGCCTTCGATTATATATTGACACGAGTCTCCCACCGCGGAGATCCCCTGGAGACATCGAGCTTCCCTCGGACGACAGGCATCGTGTTACTGGGACACTAATCTCCCTCAAGCCGTGGACATACAGCTTTATGTTTATGTTGTTGCTTACCAATGACTAAGGTTGTCAAGTTGGGAACGAGGCCAGAGTAACAAAGCAAATGACGTTCAAGAAGACAGACATTAGCATCCGTTCCAAAGTAGCGCTCTTTCTGCACTCAAGCGAAAGGTTCTTGTTCCCACCACCTCAAAGCAAAGCGTTAATATCTATACAATCTGGATGAGAATGAACGGCTACTGCACAGTGCTCCTCCGAGCTCCGCTACAACGGTCATCGCCGGACGCGCCTGCATTGTCACAGTGTATGGAACATGCAACTAATTTGTACAGTTGAAGTGGCGCACTTGGTACGTGGAACTTACGTGCGACCAAATTTATGCCAAATGAACCAAATGAACAAATTTTATAGTGGTCATCAGCATAGTCAAGGTTGGGCATAGTTTTGTTTTCCTTCCCCGCTGGCCGACATGGTGGGCCGTTTTGTTTTCTTTCGTTGCTTGGCTCGGCGGTTCATTCGATCGGAGTGTCGATTTCAATAGTAACGCAATGTTTCACGTACAGATGCGTTCTATATGCGTTCTATAAACCCTGATTCACGTGTTTCGATTCTTACAGCAATTTTCATTTGCCACGTTGCTTGGTCGATCGGGCTGCAAATAAAGTAAACAAAAACCGTAGTGCGTGAAGCCTTAACTGAAAATCGCTAGCAAAATCGAAATATGTGAATTGTGAAGTGGCGAAATAATATGTTCTTCGGGCGATAATATGTAAAGCTTAGAACCCCTGGTAAAAGTTTCTTGAATAATATAATGATATCAAACACTTGACGCGTTAAAGGAAAATAATGCATTTTCTACAATTATTTATCGGACGATATGACTATCTGACGTGGAATGAAGCACTGGTCCGTTTTCTCTTGTTAAAAATTGCCGGTATCATGTCCATTTGTGTGTGTGTGTGTCTGCGGCCATCCAGCATTTGCTCATCACTGACTTTTGTATACAGCGACGGTAAGGAAAACAATACGGTTGTAGAAAAAATAACTTTCAATCCTTGTGGGCACAGCGAGGAAGCCATCATTCATGGGTGATAATCGCTGCTGCGCTTAATACACATTTTCCTTCGGTAGGGAAATACAACCACTGGAATAAAGGCTCAAAAAGCCTGAATAGCGGGGAAAAAAATCGGGGTGAAGAAGGGGGGAGACAGCCGCAATCGAGCGCCGGCGGGTGGGGTGGTTCCTTTGAGGATAGCGGCGCCCCTAGCGGCAGACGTGGGGGCTCAGAAATAGCGTCCGTAGCCGCATTTACATCAATGCAATGGAAGCGCATCACCTCCAGTCGTCTTCGGAATAAAGCCTACGCATCAACGTTCACATGGATGCGCATAAAGACATACGCGAAGGTGGCGCAATGCCGTGTATACTTTGAAATTTGCCGCTGCGCTTTCGGCACCAACCGTACCACGTGACCACTATTTTCCGTTCTGCGCGCGCGGGAAGACTTTTAACGAGCGTAAAGATCGCACCCGCAATAAGTTACGAGACTCAGGAAACGTCATAAACCAAGCACTATAATCTCCGAGCCGGGTCGGGCCTAGAGTCGACGAGGTTGCGCAAGCCCTGGCGAGCGAGATCATTTCCAACCGCGCCAACGACGAGCGTACCCCGAGGCCGAGAGATTCCGGCTCAGTAAGGAAATGCACCGAGGAGCTGCTCGTTCTGAAGAACCAGTGCTCGGAGCTCTCGGCGTCATTCGTGTTTGCGCCGGAGCCTCTAGGAGCTCCCTCCGACGCGAAAGTCGTGATTCGCAAGGTGTGGACGGGGGCCGCCCTCACAGAGCTGCTCAGCCATATTCCGCTCTCTTATGAAGGGCATAAAAGCTCGCGTTTCTTGTCGGGAGAAAACTTCGGGTGACCAAAAGGGAACCGCTCTCCGCCGCCGCCGATGAGATTGGCAGCCACTTTGTTTTCAGCTGTTCGGTATCTCCAGCAGCGAGCGCCTTTCCATAATCATTCCCGTTCCGAAATGCGATGCGACCTCCGTTTACATCCGCTGCGTGAATGCGCATTCACCGTGTCGATCCACCATACCCTAGCGACTTGACCGAGATGCGCTTCCCTTGAGCATTATGCTATTTGCATGACCGCATTGAATGCGTCAGCTGTTGTCGATGCGACTAAGTAGCATTCATGTAAAAAGTGCTCGTAATCCGTTCCAGCAGTGTCCCTTTTCGTGTTTTTCTCCTATTCGTTGAATTACAATAGCCAAGGATATATGGCTGCAAAAGCCTAACAAAACGTTAAAAAGAAGCTGAATAACGATTTTTGTGGCAGAAATCTAGTTACATCAGTGTTGTGGTTCTCGCCTGAAAGTGCTCGGTGTTCTTGCTTTTCCGACTCCTTCACATTCTCGTTCTTGATGTCATTATGATACTTGCTCTAAATTTTGTGCTTTTCAATTGATTCTGTTGAGAGAGATTTAAAATACACGAGGGTATTTTTCGATTTTTTTTTGTATTCTGGGTTTTTGTTAGTTTAAGTTTTATATACTTACTATCTTTTTTCTTCCGATTTTAAATTAAATTTGCATCTAATTGACTGAGGTCATGCTTTAGGTACGACCAAGTACAGATTGATGTTCTGTCTATAACGCCTAGGAGATTATTTCTACAATAAGTTTTAACCACTTATTATTAAAAGTGGTGAAATATTGTTTTTCCGCACACCGTGTAATTTTATTTAAAAGAACAAACAAAAAACAAGTTTATTAAAGCCTGCTTTTTATGTAGACGCGCTGGCGTTAAAAAAGTTATAAAGCGTCTTGATACCAGCATTATGTTTTTTCTTTTCAATATTTTAGATGCAATAACAAGCGTCCACAGAATGTATTGTGTCTCCTTTGATGCTTCAATGAACCAGTGAAGTGACCAGCAGACAGAGTGTTTTTAGAAACCATTGCGTTCTTGTAGGCTTTACCAATTTGTCAAAAAAATAAAAAAAAACCTCGAAGGCTATTTTTATGCGGCATTTGCAGGTGTGGTATAAGGCTATGGGTACAAAATGAGGTAAATCGTCAGGATAAGTAGAGTAATTAGCTAAAAATAACATATTAACTTAGTAATTAATACAATAAACATATGGTCCCGGCTAAAATCTTGCTGAGCGTGATCAAAAATAACTAAATGTGCATACAAGAAAGCTTTGGGGCGCGTGGAAAGCGCGGCGGTACACTAAAGTTACAGGCGAAAGCCGGCGGTGCCAAGACCCGAATGATAAGAGACGGAAAAGCAGCATGGCCGCGTCTTGCTATCCATAGTCTTGCGACCGTTGCATGAGAGGGAAATTTAGCGAAAGGTTATGAGCGCTTCCCACAGGCTCCTAACATTTCTCAAGTTTACTTAATCAGTCATTTTCGATGGCGTTTTGTTTTTCTTTGTTGAAACCATATGTTTATTTTTAACAAAAAAGTTAATTAACAATTTTTAGGAAATGATCTGACTTTGGGTGACAATAATCCTCCTAAAATATGTCCCCCTGGTCGTATAACTAACCCGCAGAAACGGCATTAGCGTAAAGTTTATGTATTTTTAAAACAAACCTGTAAAGACTAAAAACAGCTTGTGTGGAGGCGCTTGGAAGTGAGCACCGTGTCTTAGCCGTAATGACAAGCAAATCCATAACAGTGCTCATTGCAATAGAAATTCAAGATATTAAAACCCGTTTCTTGGTATACGTCTCTATTTTTCTTCTTACACCCAAACCGTAACGGTCGTGTGATGCCTCGGGTATTTTGCTATATATACACCTCACCATATGCACCTTTCGTATAGGAACGTTACCGCCGAGTTTTGTTTGGTGCTTTTGTGACCATGAGAGCTAAATACGGGGTGACTATCATTCTTGGGCGCGCAGCGAGCTTGTAATCCTGAAGGGTGCAGTGAGTAAGAAGGACGTTTCATTGACCCTATTACGCAAGCGATGTTTGTGCTGCGATTTAAAATCAACGACGACTGTCCCTAGGCCCGAGGGATGAGGTTGAGTAGAAAGGACAATCTGCATCTGATGATTTATGCTGCGGTACAGTCCTAAATGCAGTACACTGCAGTACAGCCTCAGTACAAAGCACCAAGCAGATACAGGTTTTATTGTTTTTTTTAGCCTTCGGAGCACGTCAAATTATTTTGATGAGTACCCTGCGTGTTCTTCTTTCTTGAACTGCTTCTCCGTTCGCTCTCCTCTCCTCTGCATTGCGTCTCGCAGAGCGGCACCGCTCTATGTAAGAATTTATGTTCTTATTCTTAGTTGCATTTTTGGTATATACAGGTTTGTTTTAAATGACCCAACCGTGTTAGAAAGCTATCTCACTTTTAGAAACAATAAAACATAATTTTGTCTAACGTCAAAGCCCCCGACCGCAGTGTTCATCAGCTTTAGTTAGCCACTAATAATATCCTAAAATGAGCACGCGAACAAACCTACGTTGACAAAATTGTAAGTACCCTTGTCGGTTACTGCTGCACGGCGTTACATTTTACTCGGAATTTAAAGAAAAACGCAATACTTGCTTAAAATTGCGAAAACAAAATCGGCCTTTTACAGTTGGCATTATTTTGATTTTTATAATCTGTTTTTATTGGGTGCGCTGCCCATGCGCATGAACGTTCTGAGGCCGCTGAAGTGTGCTAAATTTATGGCCCCCCGGCGACCTGCATCTTGAGTGTCATTGACATCGACCTTTCATGGACGCCCATTTATTGTGCACGAGTTCCGATAAGCCGGGCAGTTTGGAGCGCATACCATCGTGGAATGTCTCTGGGTGCACGACGTCCCGTTGCTCTAGCTAGCCTTTAAAAGCGCGGGTATGGAAGTTATGCCCTCAATGCAGCATTTATGCGCGT
The DNA here is from genome assembly GCA_013358835.2 of Ixodes persulcatus. NCBI lineage: Eukaryota > Metazoa > Arthropoda > Arachnida > Ixodida > Ixodidae > Ixodes > Ixodes persulcatus. The sequence goes on from JABSTQ010003091.1 coordinate 107,901, forward strand.
GCGGTTCAAAATTGTTACGTGTTCTAGTTGACGCCTGTTGGAGGCTGCCAGGCGTGGCTGGGTTTACGATAATATGCAGTTTTGAGTAGCAAGGCTGTGAGTTGCTGTTGAGGCGCTTTGATTATGTTTAGTGTATAGCAGCGATATTTTCTTGCACTGAGTATATATAGTGACGTCTAGAAACAGATACGCACTGTTACTTTAGCTGCCAACCACGTGCAGTTGCTTCCTTACTTTTACGAAAGCAGTTTGCGACATTTCAAAGTTCTCAATTGTAGCTTTGCGTGTATTGCAGAGCAAGGATATTCGTTGTATTGTGAGGACAAGAGAATTACCCCACTTCTCAAAAAAACCAGGGACTAATCAACAGTAGGTGTTCATGTCGTTCACTTATCTGCCAGGGATTCAAAATTTACCCTAGGAATGGAGGTTCTTCAAATACAACCTCACCTAATTTCGGAACCTAGGTTTTAGGAAACAGCGGCTGATATGTGCCATATATTTAGTTTTCTGTGTTTTCGGTATATACCAATAAACACCGAAAATGAACCCACGAGACGGTCTTGACCGAAATTGGTGAAAACCGATAAACCCCAACTTGGAACTGTCCTTCACTAAGAAACGTCAAAGCTACGCTGGATGAAAATGTGTTTTGATGGTTTCATTTTATGTTAACCCCAAGTAGAACCCCTGGTGAACTGTCCTTGAGGCTGTTTCATTCATCGAAACCAGACCCCCTTTCCCATTGTTATTCATTAACGCCACAAATACGTTATCTAAAAATTCAGATCAGAGCCGATGTTATCTGAAGGTTGGGTAATCCAATTCCCGTGTCTTAGTTTCTGAAACATAAGTCTCGATAAACGCCGATTATTTTTATGACCCTTGAAATTTACATCCGAAAAACACCGAATCCGTGCAAAAAAAAAAACTCGAAAAAACACATACAATTTTGAATAAAAATAAAGCCCGAAAACACGGAACCCTATAGCTAAATCGTACGTTGAGAATAATCAACACAATTAAATCCGTTCGACTACGCTCGAATGTATTGTTCTATGAAGATTACCCGTAATTTCTCATGCTATGTGTTTCTTTACTGGGTCGTTAAATTTATTTTATTCAAATTTTTGTTTATCTCTGTTTTTTATTGTTTTTTAGAGTAGTCAGCTGTTACAAGAGTGTCACGTCTCCGTTCATGAGCACAATTCATCATGCCGCTACGGGCGATGGCGGCTCTTTAGTCGCGAGATAAAACTAGACGTGCCTTTGAGTGTGAATTTCGACAAGCTCTGATTCAATACTTCGTATATATGTGCCGCAATAACGAAGTGAGCACACGTGCATTATATTTATTTTAGTACATTATTTTTTTTCTTAGCTTTGTGCTGGTAATGTGCCCAATCCCTTATCCTTGTGCCGTGGGCAAACATCAGGCATCCACACTAGGGGTTAAGAACACTGGAAAGGTGAGTACTGCGGAGTTCTAATTGTGGAGGCTAATCAACGTACTTTACTAATTGACCTCTTACTAAGGATGAGTCCCTTTAAAGCTGTGACCTTGCGCGCGTTGCCTTCGCTACTACCCGAAATTGGAAAAAAGCGAACATTACTTGCCATTTTCGCAACAGCGAGTGAAAAAAGTTTAAATAAACAACGAAAATGAAATGTAGAAATGAAAAAAAGGTTGTTTACAGCGTACGCAGCCGGTGCCGACCGAAGAATAGGTTGCCTGTTTTCATGCAGTTCACGGTTTTAGTTATGTTCTTTTTCATAAAAAATAACAGAAATAACACACTAAGCTTTTTTATTTGGCTTGTCTAGCAATTCTTTCCTCTTGCTTACGATTATTTACTCTAGTATATTATATTTTAATATTATTTTTATTTATTTATTCACTTCTTCACCCTTACAGACCCGTGTAGAGGATTACATGCGGGGAGGAAAAAAGGGGGGAGGGGGGGGGGGGCAATGCATCCAAGTATACGATACTGACACAAGAAAAAAACCAAAATATAGAAAAATAAGCGCAACAGAAGTAATGTTTATTTGCGCTCATCTTACAACGTAGCAAAGTGAAACTAGGCTCAGGCTGAGGTACTCGTGTAATAAGTGTAGTACTTTTATTCATTTTAATTTTTATTACTGGCGAGTGTTGCGCTTCAATGCTACCACATTGTAGCTGGACACCGCCATCTTTTTCTTTGCATCTCTGTAAAAATGGGGCTGAAAGAACACAAATCTGTAGAACAATAGGCATCGCAACGCCTCGCTTAATGTAAAGCGCACCCTGTGTCGAAACCGGCAACGTTAAGCGATGTACGCGACAAACGCGGCAGAGCGCGGTTGCAGGAATTGATCACGATGCGAGACTCCTGCTGCCTGAGTGCCCTTCCATTCATCTGCGCTTAAAGGTGTCCCCACGAGGTCGAGCGAAGGGTACGCCCCAACTTTTCTAATTAGCCCAGTCCGAACGGACAGAGGAAGCCACCCGGGGAGCATTCTCTTGGCCCCGAGCGAAGCGCGCGCGCGCTGAGTCAACCAGAACAGGGCGCTGACATTCTGCGAGCAGGGAGGTCGAGGGTGTGAACGACGCTTCAGAACGTCATTAGACTGGCCGCGGTTTTTTGACCGGGGCAGGCGGTGTCGACATTGACACGGATGCGTTCGTTCCTGCAGGCCTGGGTCCAGCGAACGTTTGGGATTAATTTATCGTTATATAATAGGATCTGTTAAGCGGATTTTCTTTAACCCCCGCGGCCTGGTTCAGAGCGGGCCTTTTGCTCTTATTTCTTTGATTGGACATTTCAGTTTTATTTTTACTATGGTGCCTGGAGCGCGTCTCCGACTGGTGTGTTTAGCGTCATGTTCCGCCCATACATCACAAGTGGACCCCAAGTGGAATCAGATGATGTCACAGACGCCGGAGTGTCATGCTGTTTCCTGTCGCGATCCTGGCGGTTGGCCGTAGAAATGCTGGCGAAAAGCACTAGCGAACGCGAGTGTCGCTGTCGTCACGGCGTACCAGGCGTCCTAACTTCCGGCTGCTCTAGCTTCCGTGGACTGTCACAGTAGAGAGCGTCCTGAAGCAGAACAGGCGTCTGCCATATACACCACAACTGTTTGGACGCCGCCAGGATCACGACCGGCGACAGCATGACACTTTTATGACGTCATCAGGCGGAAATCGAGGGACCACTTTTTTGTGCGCGGTAAACACACCAGTCGGAGACGGGTTCCAGGCAGCATAATTTTTACTTACTATTTTTACAAGTTTACTTTTCGCTGCGTGTTTACATTGTCACATTTGTAGTGGTTGTGCGTTTTACGCTCGTTACATTATTTGCGGCAGGATTGTGTTTTATTTAATTTCATTACCGACTAGCGAATCGACGAAGCGCAGCCTAGCTTGACTCAGCATCGCCACTTTCTTTGACCATCGGGCTGTTTGCCCTCTTGGGTCGTGACGAAAATCCACGAATGATGACGTAATGCACATGCCTTGTCTTCTAGGTGATATAGCTTTATTTCAGTGATGTCTGGGTCGTGACAGCTCAGTTGGCCGAGTGGCTAATTGCTGTCGTCAGTAGTTCGCTGGTTCTCTTCCGGCTCGAGGAGCAGACTTTTTTTTTTGTTTTCTTAAAACTATGCGGCGCCTGGTAAAGATCATACGATTCATTGCGTCGCAGGGAGTTTTCGCAGACTCCCCATGCAATTTGTTTTTCGGGAGGTTCCTACTAACAGGTGTCGTTGTAAAAACCGCAAGACGACGCAGGCTACAAGAGGAAACGACTGTGGGGAGGGGAGCATCATAGTGAGATCAATTGAAGAAGGTCTGCGCCGTCTAATCCGTTACCGCAACCTGCGCAATGCTACGAGGTTCGAGTAAAGGAAAGGGAAGACGCCAACCCTTAAAGGGATGTAAGTTTAGAAAGAGTTATATACGTAAAGACAGGGGACGGGACAACACGTATATAACTCTTTACGTATATAACTCTTTCTAAACTTTACGTATATAACTCTTTCTAAACTTACATCTTTACCAACGCGCTCACTAACAAGTACCTTAAAGGGATACTTCAACGAAATTTGAAATATGCCCGTCGTTTTCAGAAATAGGCTAAATATGATCAACAATATCCGCAATTGGCAATCGCACGTTTGTATTTTGAGCCTGATGGCTTTTTTTTTTCCTTATCAACGACCCACTCTGGCAAGCGCTCGGAGAGCAGCCAGCAGAGAGCACGTAACATCCGGCGCAATCGTGACGTTGTTTGTCTCGGGATGAGGAAAGCTGCGGCGAGGCTCACGTCGTCAGAATGCCATGGCCGGACACCGATCGGGCCACCGCAGTTAATCGCAAATTTGCTTTTGTGTGAATTTTGAATGAAGGATTTATTCTCTATAATTTTGTAGAGGGAGAATAGTGACGTCTGGAACACACATAATAGAGCCCCGTTGAGTGGGGAGTTCCTCCCTCCCTTCTTCTCTTGTGCTGGCCGTAGAGCTGTCGGGACGACGTAAGGTTAAAAGCATGTAAAGCTCTTCGCGAATACAGTTATCGCCACTACGTGTCAAGGTTTTTAGACGGGCATTACAAACGAGGCTTTAGCGACATCCACCTTGCAGGTGCTCGTTGCTAATCGTTTAATTTGTTATATAATTCCTTGTCGTGTCTTTTTTAACAAGAAATTGTTGTTTCCGATATTATACTGCTCTTTTGAACACGTATAGATCAAACAGTGAGCGCTGAAATGTCGTTGTAGTATCCCTTTAAAGCGAGAAAAGCTGTCGTCTCTTCGCTTTCGGGTGACGTCGGACGCGTCGCCGCTTTGTTCCTCCGAGGCATCGAGAAGTGGTTGGTTCGCAGCAGTGTTGCGGAGTTGCCACTACGGAGTTGGAATGATTCCGGAATCATCCCGTACTTTTGCGACCCTTAATGCAAAGGGCATGAATGGTGGCACTGCTGGGGCGAGTGGAATGGGAATGAGCTAATATGCATTTTGCGCAGAATAGAATGGGAATGAAATGGGCACGATTCTTATGCGAGAGGTCTCAATTTTCGTTTAGGGCCTACGGGCTGATGGCGCAATTCGTTAGTGCACGGTAAGTGGCTCTTGAAACAGCATCATTGCACTGGAGGCGACTGGCGGTTTGATTGTGTCACTGGCTTATGCCCCTTCCAGGATAAAAATGGCACACCCTAAGTTACTAACTAAAACTGAATAGTTGTGGACGGACAAGGTCTCGCTGCTGGTGCCGCGAGACGCGACAAAGCGCCTGTTAGGATCATGCGCAATTAGCATGTAGCTTTCAACCAGTGTGTCAGAACCAAACAAGTATCGAAAACCACATCAAAACCGTAGTTATTAAATGACCTGGAACAAAACTGTAACCGAAATCAAACATTTGATATTGAATCAGAACCGTAATCTCATATGGTAGTTACCGATTCACTGGAAACGGTTCGGCATTATAAAATGTGAGCCACGCCTTCCTGCGGGTGACGGCGAAAAGTTAATTAAACGCGACGGTTGCTTCAGCGGTTCAGTTTTGACTAAACAAACGGCAGCGACAACAGGAAGATAGCCTATTTCACGCTTATATACAGCACAAATTATCGTGGGCGATTCGGCGTGGAGGCGTAACCTTCCACACTTTGTTTCACCTTACGATGAACCGTAACGAAAGCTACGAGCCACCGGAGAAATTCCATAGCTGGGAACGTGTCACCTGTCCTTCCAGTTGAGTGGCGCGACGCGGTGAATGCGAATTCACAACACAAGCTACGAACTATGGATATGATAATGTAACTCGTCGAGTCAATTTCGGCACACCGTAAGGTAAAACGGAGTATATCTGACAATGCCGAGAGGCGAAAAATCTTTTCTTTGTGTGCGTGTGTGTCGGTCTTCACTTTTCTACAGCAAAGCAATAGTTCTCAAAAGAAGGATAAAAAGAACACAAGCATAAAAAGAGATGAAATACGTTTACCGTTTTTTGTAATGTCGAATTAGAGCGAAGTTCTTAAGGAGGGGTAAGGGAGGCTGTGCCCATCCTCCCCCTCTCCCCCTCCCCTCCTTCTCTGCTGTTGCTTTCCCATTTAGCGGGAAATTTTCGCTAAATGTACCCGCTGATGACTTTGGGGTTTAATTTACCCGCTAAATTTTCGCTAAATCGCCCCCTCCCCCCCAAGTTTAGAGGGGGAAATTTTCCCGCTAAACTTAGCGGGGAAATTTAGCGAAACGTTTTCCGCTAAACTTAGCGAGGGAACTAAAATTGGTATTGAGGATACGTGACGTCGATTTCCCCGCTCGATTTAGTGAACAAATTTATCCTCTAAACTTAGCAGAAACATTTCTCCGCTAAATTTAGCGAAAAAACATCGCCGCTAAATTCACCGGAAACATTTCCCCGCTAAATTTAGCGGGATAATTTCCTAGCTAAATTAAACATACAAACGTCGCATAATGCAACGCGCGCGGTTACGCCGACGCCTGAATCTAGAATGATATAAATCATCAGTGCTCACCTTTACATGATATGTTAACAATTTCTCATGCCTGCTGTGGTTAATTTTATTCTGCTTGATTTCAAAAGCCTCGAAACATTTTATCATGCCTGCTGTGGTTAATTTTATTCTGCTTGATTTCAAAAGCCTCGAAGAATAGTACTAAGGCAAGCTTGTGGACTCTCAGCTCGGTACTGGCCCCTTTCTGCCAGAGTCCCGTAATTAAGACCGCGAGGCGACGAAATTAAGGCCTCGCTGGGACTGAGCTTCCCTCGGGATGTAATTAACAATGGAGTCATTATCGGAACTAAGACATCGGCGTTTCGAGGTTTCTTAACAGCCTCACAGTGGTGTGTGAGCTCTTGAGAAAGCAAGTCGTTAGGTGGTTGGGAAGTCGTCTCCCCGGTGGCGCTCATAAGCTCTGTGTCGCTGTAATCTTATCGATCTTACATTTTTTTATTAGAAATAGATAGTCGTATATTGTTTTAAACGCTGCAGAAAATAAAAGTGCCGAGAAAATGATATCCATGATAACTTCTAATCATTTATTAAAAAATGAAAGACGTTTACAATTGTCTGTATTGCGAAATTAGACCGCAGCTCTTGTGGAGGAGGAGGGGAGGGTATGGACCGGAGCGTATGCCTCTCCTTCTCCTCCTTCCCCTTTGCTCCTTTTCTCCTCCTCGCCTCCCATTTAGCGGGAAACTTTCGCTAAATTTCCCGCGAAATTTAGCGAAAATTACCGCGCTAAATTTAGCGAAGAAATTTTCCTTCTAAATTTAGCTGGAAATTTAGCGGACATTTTCTCGCTAAATTGAGCCGCGAAATTTTGCCACTAATTTTAGTGGGTTATAAGTTTCCCCCCGCCTATTATAGCAGGTTAAGCTTCCCCGTTAAATTTAGCGGAAAATTTAGTGACAGTTTTTAGGCTAAATTTATCGTAAAATATAGCAAAAATTTCCCCTCTAAATTTAGCTCTGAAATGTACCGCTCAATTTGGCGGAAAAATTTCCCCGATATTGTTAGCAGGTTAAGCTACCCGCTAAATTTAGCGGGGAAATCGACGTCACGTGACCTCAACACCAATTCAGTTTTCCCTCTTAAATTTATTGGGGAAACTGTGACGTCCATAATGCAACACGCGAGGCTACGCCGAAGCCGACATCGACGCCGTACAACCCGGAAACGGGCGCCTAAAGGCTGCGGTCTTAAACAATATTTTGAGCCAGTTCTTTCTCACTCCGCATTCCACGTTCAACATCCTATTGAATTTTAATCTTTGAAAGGTTAGTGCCAAGTGTAATGTAGACACAATTTGTTTTAGTGGTCTTAATAAATACAGGACCACCATAAGTTCGTTCACCAGGCGTGCATTTGATCCTAAAATGAAAAACACAATCCAATGACTCCGATACTAAGATTTGTATAGTTACATTTAAATTAAAATCAGATCTCCAGAAACAAAACCCACCGTAGCTTCAACATTGCCAGATGCTAGTCATTATCCCTGCGAATATACGCAAGGCATGTCTATTGATTAACACATTTGTAAGGCGGTCGCCACCCCCCCCCCCCCCCCTCCATCTCATTTTAAGCAGTGCAAACACGTACCGGAAGTCTCGGAATCATGGATGCACCACTACGTGACCTGTATGATAATGATTAAATTTCGATTTCATTATTATATTTTATTAAACTATTCCCTTGCTCAAACAAGTTTTCAAACTTTAGCACAGCACACGTATATAGTTCTCGATAAGCATCTGAAAGCCCATCGTCATGTTGAACTAAAAGTAATCAATTAAGGCAATAACAATAAAATTTTAGCCCATAGTAATCATGATAAAAACCTCACCTGTCCACAAACAAATTGGCTGCACGTTTGGTGATTCTGCGAAAAGCGTTTAAATTTTTTAGCTTCATAGGGTGGGTCGTGCTCTCTGTTCGGATGATGCCTAGGGTAGGATGGCCCTTAGTTTTTCAGTGCCTGCGGTGGGTGGTGTCCTTAGTACAGATGGTGAATAGCGGAGGGTTTTGTATGCAAGTAAATTACGTGATACCATTGTTTCTTTTTGACGCTGCGAGCGGTTCCCTTCAGCTTCTCCCGGATACAAAGCCTTTGCGCTGTATTTTCTGGGTCACTGTCATGAAGAGGTATAATTTGGCTGTTTATGGTATTAATCAAATTACAAAAAACACAGGATGCGCTAGGCAATACTTTTTTTGCTACTGCAATAAAAATCAAAATCCAAATAAATCATTACACCGCGCCTATTTCAACGAGTGTCATTTAGGGAGTCGCCGTTTTCGCTGTGTTGTGCTTGTTACACTGAGAGGTGGCGACATCAGGCTTGTATGGATTGTTCCTTCTCAGAATGACGGAAAATAAGGACGTGTGCGGATATGCTCCGCCGAATATTTTGGCCGGCAATGTTTCCTTCCTAGTAGTGGCATCTGCGAGCGCCGTTTTCATTGCAAATACTTTAACATTCAAGAGGATGACTACGACTTCTACATCATTGACGGAGTGACAACACACAAGTGTGGTTTGTGTACGAAACGGCGTGACCCAGAGAATGTCAGCCTCGTCGTTTGTGCCTATACATGTTTCCAAGAGTGCTGTCTCTGACAGCAAAAACTGTATCGCCATTACGATGCAGTGTGCCTGCTGTCTAGTCGGGCTTGTGAAGTCGCTCATTGGGAATGTAGACCAACTTGTCAGCACGGTTCGATTACTTCGAGATGAAAACGCGGCCATTCGAGGCGAACTTGAGAAATTGTATCTTCAAATTTCGGAGCTGAGACTTACCGCGTCTGATGCCATTGGTTCCACCGGGGCTACAGCGAGTCGGACTACCTACGTCAAGTTTGCATGAACGAACGCTTTTTCTGCTCCTCGTCCTCATTTGAAGGGGCGGGTCGTCGCGCCTGGCTCCACTGGGCACCGCCAAATGTTGCCTATCACCTTCCCCCTGCCGTGCCGAGTTTAAGTGCCGCCGATAATTTGGAAGGACTAGACCAACCAGGTGACTGGTACAAACTCGTCAGTTATGCCAAGCGTCTTCCGCCGCCTGGATTGGGCACGCGTAAAGACTATCCTGTGTGTACGGTGCTCCGACCACCTGCTAACCGTGTCTTGTTTGTCTCGAGGCTTCATCCGTCTACAGGGTATTCCAAAAGAAAATTTACACGGTCTTTTTTACCGCAAAAAAAAAAACTAGGCATCGCCGAACGCTCATTCTCCGCCCAAAGATAGCGCTAGAGGTCACAACCAGATGCCAAAGTTTCAGCCCGATCCGATAACTTAATCAAACGTTATAAGTAATTTTCTGAAAATTTCAATGGAAAAAAAGAGCCTATTTTTCCCCGTTTTCGGTTTCTGGTGCCATAGAGCCCCATGTGTTCGAAAACGCCGTCGGCCGCCATTTTCCCATTGAAATTTTCAGAAAATCAGTTATTACTTTCGATTAAGTTATCGGATCGGGCTGAAACTTTGGCATCTGGTTGTGACCTCTAGCTCTACCTTTGAGCGGAGAATGAGCATTCGGCGATGCCTAGTTTACGTTTGCGGTAAAAAAGACCGTGTAAATTTTCTTTTGTGACACCCTGTACTACGTGTGAGGACCAAAGTGAAAGTTTATCTTCCGCATGTGAGGTAGGCTCTTTCACCTGTAAGAACCTACGTAGCAAATATCATACCTACGCTTCGTTCCCCATAAGAACCCCCCTGCCAACTTTAGCCTTATTAGGATGCTTGTGTCTGGCTCGAAGGGTACTTAATTGTTTAGGCCTTTTTGGGGCCTTTTGTTTGACTGTCGATTCTTCTGAAAGTACCGATAACGTACCAGAATTAGTAGTACACAAATTTAATATAAGATGTATTTTGATACATAAATACAGATACGGGTGAAACAATTGTATCGTGATACAGAAATACAGATACGAAATGTATTTCTAAAATACTATCGGGATACATTTGTATCGCGATAGTGCCCAACCCTGCAAATAACACACTTTACTCAAGGAGCATCGCTTTATGGATGAAGCGATTGATTAAAATAGACTAACGCATATTTCACGACTTCATAGAGTCTGACCTTAGTCGTTGTCCTTACCGACTTCGGGAATATATTAGGTACAGTCTGCCATCCAGTGGAATGAGGCTATAACTCTGAAGACTTTGGATGGTCGCGTCTCTGACTCTTCAAGAGTGTGCAATCTATTTGATAAATACTTTAATTTGATCTATAGTAAACCCAAATGTTCCAAGGTTAACCGCAAAACCCCTCGTGTTCTGTTAATCATCTTTTTATGTCAATTCCTGTATTAGCGATTGATGATGTGATTTCGGCTGTAAACTAACTTGCATCCAAAAAGTCATGCGGGGAAGATAGGATCCCTGCCTTCATAGTTAAAGGTGTTCTTTTGTCTTGGCTTTTTTGATGCAGCACATTTTTTACGTGCCTTTAAATACAAGTACATTTCCATCAGTGTGGAAATATAATCTGGTTGTGCAAGTGCATAAATTTGTAAGCTCTTCGTGTGTCGATAATTACAGAACAATTGCACTGCTATATACTTTTTTCAAGGTTTTGGGGAAATGTATATTTTAGCATCAGACTTTTCATTTCAGACCCAAGGTCATTCCAAATCAGCACGGTGTTTGTCGTGGACGTTCTGTTGAAACTAACATTGTAACATTTTTGGAGTTCTAAAAGCATATGGTTCGGTCCCGTGGACAGGTTCATGTTATTTATTTTGACTGTTCTGAGGCGTATCACCTCGTAGATCCCAATTTATTGTTGAAAGAGCTGTTTAATACGGTTCTTCCTTCTAGTCTTTGCGACTGGTTCATCAGCTACCTTAGTGATCGCTCAGAAATTGTGTCCTAATTAGGATGCAAATCATATTCTATGTGATAAATTCCGGAGTAGCAAAAAATTCGAACCTTGGACATTTGCTTTTTTTATATTTTATAAAAGGCCTTGCACCTTGTGTCAGTAACTCAGATATGCTACAGTTCGCTGACAACGTGAAAATGTATCGCAGTATAAGCATGATAATTTATCGCAGTATCCCCCCTCCAAACGAAGGCTGTCTCTAATTTTCTCGTAAAGTAAATGTTAATGTTGATCTCTATAAATTGCACGGCTCGAACACTTCAATATTTTCACTTGTACGTGACCATGTGTTCTGAGTGAGACACGCCTCAATTTTAATTACCATGTTTCGAAAAGTATAAATGATTGCTTACGCATCTTAGGCGTAATTGCACGCATTTCCCGTAATATTCGCAGGTACACCTACGTACTGCACCAATTTGGTCATTAGTTTTATCAAGGCTGGACTTTTCTTCTACTGTGTGAAATTCGCTAAGGGTCAGTCAGATGCTTAGGTTAGAGTGCCTGCAGAGACAAATTGTAAGAAGTTACTACGATCGCCAAATTGGACAGAGAGTTTGTTATGATTACGTGCGCCGCTTGGATGCACTTGGTCTTTTGCCTCTTTGGAAAAAAACGACTAGTTCTCGACTTGTTTTTTTTTTTTTTCATAAACTGCCTAACGTTTCTATATATTCTCCCCTGTTATTGAGTAGAATCTCACTTTCAGTTCTACGTGACGAAATCTGTCTACGGTTTCATTTAAACCTCAAACTCAGAATCTATTCGTCCATTGACTCGGATGCAGACCATATATGACTAGTGTTTTAACCCTGACGTGGACCTTTTCACTACCTTCTCATGATTTTAAAAACAAGTGTAATGCTGAGGCTCACCTTTCATTGTGAAAATTTTTTGGTTTGATTGTCTTTCTCTTCGTGCAAATGTAACCCTTCTAAGGGCTTACCAGCTGTTTGGGCACAATAAAACACGGATTTTTTTATTGATTGGTTCATTGATTGACTGGACTGCTGAAGGAGAATGGTAGACCACTTGTTGATGCGATCGAAGATAGTTGTTGGCAGCCTGGATGCCGTGGTTCCCGGGGATGTTGAGGTCCCAAGTCGCTGGAGTTGTCATCCGCGCCTCACGTAGTCTAGTCGGCCTCAGTCAGGTAGGCGCCTTGACTTCGAGAGGCGGCTGGACAATGTTGCGCCTCTGACGCCTTGTCACGTCGACCGAAATCCGCGCAGCTGTTCGCAGCTTGGCCTTCCGAGTCCAAGCTCTTCTTGAGCCCTTCACGAACCCTTCCGAAAAACCACGTCGTTCCTCGCGCATTTCTTTTTCTTCCACGCTTTTTTTTTCTTTTTCTCCGTGGTGGATTGATCATCACAGTCACTTTCTACTTTCCACAAATAGTGCGCGAAACGTGGAGTGGAAAGGGTAAGAAAGCGCGCTCTCCTACCCTTTTCCGTCCTCGTTCCGCGCGCATCTTTCTACACCGCCTGTTTGTGCTCCTCTCTTTCTTGACCTTTCCACCTCTTCCCGCACACTGTGCTTTCCGACACCACCTAAGTTTGCTCCTCCTGTTCCTACGTGCTGGATCCGTTGTTCAGTCAGCAGCGTACTCGGCTTCCGCGACAGTGACGGGGTTCGATCCCTGACACCGTTCAGAATTTTTTTTTTTTCAAGATTGTTTAGCGGTTACAGTCTGATCAACCTGTACATTTCACGCTTACGGGACGCCTGTGGTTGCCTTGTCCTATAAAGCTACCGCTTTAAAAAGCAGTTACTATAATGGCTTGTTCTGTCATGCGAATGCAGCACCATGATGCAAAGTTTTATCCTCAAGCTTAATAAGAGGAGAGCGCGCCCCTGCCATGAGCTACATGGTGATCGGACGTGCAAAATAGTATTAAGACTTATCCATTGACCCCTAAAGCATGTTGTGCAAATTGCGTTAATTTTAGAGACATATATAAAACCATAACCACGATTTGCCGGATATTACTTTAAATTTTCAGTTTTATTTTGAAAAGAAACGAGCAAAATACTCTCCGAGCAACGTTGTTTTCACTCAAAATACACACGGGAGAACCTATATTTGTAACCTCGATTTTTCCTTTTTTTATAGAACATTCCAAAACATTATTCCTTTCACTTTCTTTCTTTTAGTTTTTGCACGGTGATTTGTGTTGAAATCAAGAACACTTAAAATACAAGCCTGTGTACTTCGATCTGGACGTGTTCTGGGATGACAGGTCCAAGTTCTCTCTTTCCTTAGTCGTTTGTTTATTTCGTTACCGTCTCTTCTTGGTGTGTTCATGTTACGATGGGACTTCGTTGTCTTCATTCAGCAATTGCCAAGACGCGCGGCCTCAGCTCGGGCCACGCCTCACGCACTGTTCCTGGTTGAGCGAGCGACATGTTCGCAGGGCTCGTAGCTCACCGTCAATCTCTTGCAGTCTTCTCTTGTAAATAATATGTAAATAGACCATCACTTAACAGTTCATGTCTCAAGTATGTTGTGCATTTTGTAAAGCTCTCTGTTTAAAAAAAATAACACTAAGTGCCTTATGATAGCGTTAACTGTTGATGACAATGCGCGGTCTTTCTGTTTTTTTTTATTTAATTTGTTTATATATCCACCCTTCTCCATTAATCAGCTGTAGGAAGCTGTAGTTCTGTTGTGTGTCGGAGTGAAAGTTGGATATTTATATATGTACGTCTCTCCAATAACCATATACTGAAATAGAACGAACTAAACGTCAATAAAACATCGGTATTGAAACATACTACTTAAAACAAGGGAGTAACAACTGTTATTAAGGCAGTGCTAAGAATCTGAGTTAGAGTGGGGGGATTTTGTTGGCTCTTGCTATTCTGACATATCATTAGCGACGTCTGCAGCTTTATCGACTTCTGTGAACTTTGATGCTTTCTACTGGGACGAACGCAGTTCGCGCAAAGGAAGATCAGCGTTGGCTTGCGGTTCTAGAGCGTTTCAACCTTTAGGTTATCTTCCCAAATATTTATGCCAAAATAATGCATTCACTAATCCGCTAACAAACGGTTTTTTATATGACGAAAAGTACCATGCACTAGGTTACCTATAAAATAAAACAAACACGTAAGCGTCTTGAGACATTTGTTTGTTTCTGTTATATCCTAAGTAAGCTCAGTCACCGGTGGTTTTTAACGTTCACCCTGCGGCAGCTTTCTACCATCCCGCAATATTTTGTATCTCTGCATCATCCTAGATAAATCCAATTTCACAGATTCAACAAGCCGATATTTAGAACTGCCAACTAACATGCAAGCATTATATGTTTCATATAAAAATAATCAAGATGAAATCGTCGGTGTTTATTTTTGGAACGCTGCCGAGCAGATGGATGAGGTAGAATCTTTAATCATTTTGGCACATTTTGCTGTGCTAACCTGTGCCGTTTACAACCCATTCATTGGACTTCGCAGTCGATAGAATCAAGTTGATTTTCTTATCAAATTTATCTGTAATGCCTCCGGGCCTTGAGAGTATGCAAATAAATAAATAAATAAACAAATAACTCAGAGTCGCACAATTTAAAAGAGCCCATAGAATCAGGAACTTACAATACGGGGTAAATGCACTTTCATAAACCACGCGGAGAAACAATTGCGGCATGCGAAGAAGACGCGAAAGCGACAGGCCGAAATTATGTTTACATCTAAAAATAAACTTTGCGATATGTTACGTACCGATCATACAACGATCTAGTTTAGGTGCAATGCTGAATGCTGTATTGCACAACTAAATTTAGATGAAAGCCTATTTTTGAACTAGTAATTTCCGAACCTTCCTTCATAGATAAGCATAACTCACTCGCCTGGTACTTTGAAGAAAAGCAGAAACACGTGCTTTATTAAGTTAAATCGGAATCTAGATAACGAAATAATATGTTAATACACCCAAGCACCAATGTGCTGTGAATACCCCTTAAAAAGTTATCAAATAGTTACATCACTGGCCGGGTCGTAATGGACGCATATTTATCACTATAAATTCTGACGTGACAAACTTCAAATTAATCAAATCATATTGATATTATATGTAGCTACAAGTACGGATTATCTAGATCTACATTAATATAAGGAACAATAGGGGATTCAGGATTGAAATTGTCTTACTCAATGAGGCAAACTAAATCAATTCGAAGACATTGCTCCACAGAGTTTCCCAATGTTTCCAAGCATTGCTACACTGAAATGTGTAATCCTCAATTTTAAGTTTCGCGTAACGACCATCAAAATTTTGTGCAATATAGCCTTATATCAAATTGTTTGTTCGATAAAGGTTTCCATCACTATCAGAACTGCCCATCGTCGACGTCATTATCGCAAAGTCGTATATCTTCATTCTTCATCGATTGTATAGCTATGTGAGAACGAAGAGGTTAGCGAGCACTGAGCCCGAAACTATTATTGAAGATAATCATCAGAGCTGCACCTCCCATTATTAAAAATTAAAGAAACGTAACATACAATATTCATTGTTGTATCTATCACTTTAAAATTTCCCTCTGAGTTTTACACACGCATATATATATATATATACGAATAATATAAAACATATTATTCGTAATGTTCGTCGACGAATGTCGACGAACTTTACGAATAATATGTTTTATAAACTCCAACAACCGTCTCAAGTGCGTTTTCTGCCATATATACTTTTCGGCATCCTGCGCTACGTTTCTCTCTCTCTATATATACAGGGTGTCACAAAACAAAATTTACAGGAGTTTTTTACCGCAAAAATTAACTAGGCCTCGCCGAACGCTCATTTTCTGCCCAAATGTAGCGCTAGAGGTCACAACCAGATGCCAAGGTTTCAGCCCGATCCAATACCTTATTCAAAAGTTATAAGTGATTTTCTGAAACGTTCAATGGGAAAATGTAGCCCATTTTTGCCCGTTTTCGGTTTCTGGCGCCATAGAGCCCCAAGTATTCGAAAACTCCGTCGGCCGCAATTTTCCCATTGAACTTTTTAGAAAATCACTTATAACTTTTGAATAACGTATCGGATCGGGCTGAAACTTTGGCATCTAGTTGTGACTTCTAGCGCTACCTTTGGGCAGAGAATGAGCGTTCGGCGACGCCTATCTTATTTTTGCGGTAAAAAAAGCCCCTGTAAATTTTCTTTTGTGAGACCCTGTATATATATATATTTTTTCCATCATTCTTCCTGCTGTTTTCTTCGTGATCCTTAAAAAATATTATTCTAGATTATATGTATGTTATCGCCAGTTGACAGCAAATGTAATACGAAGAAAATATTTTATTGAATAAAATATCCTGTTTTTGTAGATCTGAGCTGGAGCTACCCTTCATCGGAGTCTTGTATTAACAATGGCCCACTTTGTGTATGCTCGAAATTGTGCGAAAAGTATGCTAAAGTATTTGGTTTATATCTCTCGGTTTCCTTTTCCCATGGCACTTTCATTTATACTGTTTGCCGTGCCGGGGTATTTGCGCACCTGCCCATTGCGGAGCTCCACCAGGATTGAAGATACCTTCAAAATTTAAAACCGCCGTTTATTTGTTCTCTGCACGGCACGTCTTGTTTACTCATTTTTTTGCCAAGAGCATTTCTGCTGGAATTTTTGTAGTTAATTTGATCACTAGTCTCACCGTTGGCCCGGAATGAAGATTATTTTGTTGTTTAGAGTAGAGAAATGAAAGCGTAAAGCTTGAAGAGATGTGGTTCTGTTCTAAGGTAATAAAATTAATTTTTATTCTTCTATTTCTTTTTGCGGTAACTAAAGTCTCGAGAAACTATTTTGTTGATTGACATTTACAGGCCACATATAAAAAATAAAAATGCAGCATAGTTCATGGCAGCTTTGACGAATATAGACAATACAGATAAGAATTAAAAGCCATAGAAGTTTGAGTCAATGTGAAATGAGTTACTAAAACTGCAGACGCACGGGTGTCTAGAGGAAGTGTTATTGACAAGAATAAAATACAGCTCTGATACCAATGAACGTATAACAAATATCGAATGAACACAATGGCATCATAGGTGCTATAAAACGTTTTGTTTTATATTTTGTTCTACTGATACGTGGCCGTTGATACTCACAATGTCTAGAATATGCGCTTTTGATTTCATTTACGCAGCAATTTTGCCCTATAAAGTATCGTAGAAAACTGAGCAACGTAAATATAACATAGAAAGCCAAAGCTCACAAAACTTGCTTATGTATTATTGAATAGTTTGATCTCTTAATTTATTTAGGGCAGGTGCCTGAGTTTTATTCATAGTTATTCTTTATTTTACAGCTTTTATATTTAAGACGTCGACATGTACGATACTACCGCAAACTACTTTGCTGTTTGGAAGCCTAGAAAAGAAAGTAAAATGAGCGAATTAAATATTAAGAATAATATATCATGGACATTCAATTGTGAGCAGAAAGAGGGCAAATAAAATCTTAGTTTCCAAGTTCCCCTATTTTTTAAACATTATTCATGCGTTATATCAGTCAGGGATACAAATAGAAAATCTGGCTAACGAGCTGATATATATGTCGTTTTTTACTTGTTTTTCATACAGACCCAATGGTCTATATTTTAATTGGTTCTAACGAACATCATATGTTCCAACAGATACAAGCTCACAATTAAAACCAAAGGCTCCGCTGTGCGAACATTTGATTAGCATGGGCACGTCCAACTTTAAAATACAACACATTAATTTATTTAATGAAAAAATGCACACACTAAAAATATATATCCTTTTATTTATACCATGTATTCATGGCGTCAATGCTGAGACAGTAATTAATACATGAAATTCGCCTTCGCTACCTTTTCACTGTAGCATAAGAATCAGTAGTAAGGAAACGACCACAACCTTCCTAGCATCAAAAACGACATTACTCGCATCTCTCATTGTAAACCACGATATCAAGACACTGTTTGGAATGTACTCTCGAACAACTCAAAAGGAAGAGCCAAATGCGGAATGAGACAAAGAGGGAACCCATCTATTCCTTAAGCAGTGGCTGTGTGTTCGCCAGAGCCTATATGTTTTCATTTCAGAGCCTATTTCGAACATTTCCGGTAGAACGTTCAATATATGTTGCGATAACTGTACTCACCATAAAGTCCAAATTATATGAATGTGTCATCAGTAAATCAAGCGACGCAACTTGAACCGGCGTGGGCTTTCGGACGCGGCTGCTTGCTAGAAAGTTTTGGGTTGTTTTGTACTATAGGATGCAGTCGCCGATATCCTTCTGTTTTACCCCTTCTTCCTTGCACTTTTCAAAGTTTAATTTGAAAACTACGATCCTTAATCATTCACTGCAGAGGACGCACAGAACGGTACAGAGTTCGACTTATTTAGTTACGCTGGCTGCGACAGAAAGTATATATATGGGAAAACTACGCGAGCGAAATATGAAGCCAGGGAAATGGAGTCATTTATATTCACGGGCGCAGTTCAGCCACGGGCTTCTTCTCACTTAGTGTGGAGCTCACTGGGTTCTTTTTTTTTTTTTTCGGACGTGCTTCCGCCGCTGTTACAACTGCTTCTGGGGCAGCGCCGCACGGTTCGCGCCACTGGCTTCATAAGATCACGAAGATGTCCATAGTTACTGGGAATAGAAAGAAGAAAAAGGAAAGCAGGTGGGCGACTTTATTTCTTCAAACGAGAGGAGCATAAATGCACGCATCAGCGAGGTGTTTCTTTTAGATTGTTCATTTGACAAGACCAACATTTCTTAGAGAATATCTCGGTTGTGATAGAGTTTCATACAGATTTAGAAAATTATTTTCTTTATGGAGGGTTTTTGATGGTGCACATATTTTAAGTAAGATTACCTTAAGCTGATGATTAATGATAACGATAGAGTCGGAGGATTTGATGGTAATGGCCACCAGGGTTAGAAACACTTGGCATGTGCAGAGCTACTGCACTAGAAATTCGGAAACAAATTCTGTTAAAGAAATATTCTATCGTTCTCGTGCGGTACTGGTGCGTACCTTCTATGAGATACGTGGGCAAGCCAAAATCTATCTTGCGACAGACACATAAACACAACTTTCTTTATTCTTTATTCTTTATTCATTAGTTACCCCGCATTGCCCGAAGGCGTTACTGCAGGGGGGTTACAAACGTGAAAAAAACAATTCTTCGGTTGCAGAGCACACTTGTTCCTCCGACAGCTTGTTCCATTGTTGGATGGTCTTGACAAAAAAAGAATTAGCGTACATGTTTGTTCTGGCACGGTATTCTCGTATTTTAAAACAGTGATCGGTCCGGCTTGAAATATAGTGCGGTTGCTTTAGGTAATCGTCTTTGTTAATGCCCAGTCGACCATTAAATATTGAAAACAAAAATTTCAGTCTTAATTTGTTCCGTCGGGCTGAGAGTAATTCCCAATTTAATTATCTTTTCATGTCAGTACAACTATCCTTTTGCCCATATCGTCCCAGAACAAACCTCGCTGCCCTATTTTGAATTTTTTCTAGTTTTTCAATTAGATACTTCTGCGCAGGGTCCCATACAACACATGCATATTCTAGAATTGGTCTAACACATGTCAGATATGCCGTTTTCTTCAATTTTGTTTCGGAACATTTTAAATTTCGCTGAATGAAGTTTAATGCCCTGCCGGCCCTTAAGACTACATCATCGACTTGGGCGTTCCATGAACAGTCATTCGATAATGTAACACCCAGATATTTGTACGTACATTCTGTTTTGATGAAGTCATTATTTATACTGTACTGAGTATCGATTTTTTTCTTACTCCTAGTAAAACTTAAATGGACACACTTTTTTGGATTCAAATTCATCTTCCATTTACAACACCAGTTTTCAACACGTACCAGGTCACTCTGTAATTGTTCTGCGTCATGCTCACTCGTAATGCTTCTATATAAAACACAATCGTCAGCAAACAGTCGAATACGGGATGTTATATGGCTAGAAATGTCGTTAATATAAATTAAAAACAAAAGGGGTCCCAAGATGGAGCCCTGGGGGACTCCAGATGTAACATCAACGTAATCCGACTGCCTGCCGTTCAAAACCACACATTGACGCCGCTGGGACAAATAGCTTTCAATCCACCTAATAACAGTTGAATCTAAATTAAATATCTTAAGTTTCTGGAGAAGAAGCGAGTCTGAAACCGTGTCAAATGCTTTACGGAAGTCTAAGAAAATACAATCTGTTTGTCTGCGCTCATCAATACCAGATACTAATTCGTGAAAAAATTCCGCAAGCTGTGTTGTACAAGACAATCCCTTACAAAAACCGTGTTGCTCACTGATAATCAAATTGTTTGCGTTTAAGTGAGACACTATCTGTGAATAAAAAACGTGTTCAATAATCTTACATAAAATAGACGTCAATGAAATAGGTCTGTAATTAGAGACATCCTTCTTCGAACCGCCTTTGTGGATAGGTACAACGTGAGCAACTTTCCAGTCATCTGGTAGAACGCTCGTAGCCAGCGACTGGGTATAAATTAAGTATAGATAGGGCGAGATTGCCTGAGCGCACCTTTATAAAACACGTGGAGAGATGCCATCGGGACCACTGGCTTTGGTTTCATCGATGTTCTGCAATAAGGTTTCAATGCCACTTACACTAAATTCGACTGGTGGCATTTCGGGAACACCGCTAGTGTATGAAATATTTTGGTAACTGCATTTAGCCAAAAAAACGAACTGAAAGTAATTATTTAAACACGTGGCTTTCTCTGCATCATCTGAAATTACCTGGCCATTTTGCACAATTTCACTGATACCCACGGGATCCGAACCACAATTCTTTATATATTTTCAAAAACGTTTAGAGTTAGTTTTCATGCAGTCGCTGAGTTTTTCGAAATATTGTGCCTTTGCGCTTCTGACATTCAAATCGTATTCATGTGTTATCTCCGATAACTTCTGCAAATTCGTATCACTTTTGGTTCTCTTGTACCTAATAAATGCTCGCCTTCTTATTTTCCTTAATCGAAGAATAGCTGATGTCATCCATGGTTTCTTTCGTTTCTTAAGCCTAGTAGAATCTATGCTTGGGATGTATTTTTTGATAAGGTCTAGCAGCTTACTTTTGAACAAGCTCTATAATTTGTGGACGTCAGAATCCTCAGCTAGGCACTCAAAAACAGGCAGATGATCACGGAGCGCCTTAGAGATATTACTGTAATCACCTTTTTCGAATACAAACACCCTCCTTGGCGCGTTTGATTTTTGCCTCTTGGTTTTTGTTCTTATACTCGCAACGATAGCATGGTGGTCACTTATGCCTGGGATAGTTACGACAGAGTTAACAAAGCTAGGAGAGTTACAAAACAAAAGGTCCAAGATATTATCATTTCGAGTTGGTTCTTTCACATATTGCGAGAGCCCAAATGTATCCACAATACTTTTCATTTCCAGGTTAGCGCGGCTGTTTACCTTGCATTGGCACATTTCATTTTGCCACATTAATTCCGGCAAATTAAAATCACCAGCAAGTACAAAAGTCTGACCAGAGGCCTCCGAAACTATCTCATGTAGTAATTGTAATGTGTTTAAATTAGAATCTGGTGGTCGGTAGAACACACCGGCTGCAAACGAGGAACTATCTGCTAAGGTGATTTTACACCTTATCGATTCGACGTCAACGTGCTCCAGATCTAGGAACGATGAGTTTAATGAAGAATGAATCAGTAGAAAAACCCCGCCCCCGAGACGAGTCCTATCCTTACGATAAACGCTATAATCTTTCGGAAACACCTCGCTATCAGCGATGTCAGGTCTCAACCACGACTCAGTTCCGAAAATAATATCAGCTTTTACGGATTCGATAAGTCCAGCAAATTTATCAACTTTATTTACAATACTTCTGCAGTTGACTATGACAGCGATTAGTTCATGTCGGATACATTTCTTCGGCTTGATTGGGCGTCAGTAGTTCTTTACTGGAACAACTTCTTCAGTCTCTTTATTCCACGTGAAAGCCTTCCCATTAATGATTAGTTTGTCAAAATTTAGCTTCACTTGGTTAGTACTATCTTTCCTCTTTTCTTTCGCGTATTCCCACAACCTCTTCCGCGTGGCTCGAGTCTCAAAAGCGTAATCCTGGTCAACGCTGTAAGGCGAACCCTTGAATTTTTTGGCATTTAACAAAACATTCTGGTTTTCTTTATATGAAGCGAAGTTCACTATGATTGGTCGCTTGAACTTTGGGTTATAACGGCCAACGCGGTGCGCCCTCTCTATGGTTTTAAGTTCAACTCCCAGGTTTTGTTTACAGATTTCTTTGACAATATTCTCTGACTCATTCCATGTTTCGGAGTGACTGTTGTCTTCGATTCCGTAAAAAACTAGATTTTGTCTCCGACTTCTATTTTCAAGGTCAACATTCTTGTTGTGTAACTCCTGGACTTTCTCAGAAAGTTGCCGAATTTGATTCTCTTGAGCTGACAGTAATTTATTAACCTTCTCGATCTGGCCCTCGGTTTTGTTAGGTTTATCGTCCATTTCTTTCATCATGGTTTCGTGCTTTGCGAATCTGAGGTCAATGCTATCTAGTTTCTGCATAATAGTTGTTTGACCACTTTGTAGGGATTTTAGTAATTCCATTTCGAATTCTGTGAGGGGACCAGGGTTTAGCTCTATATCACCGGAGAGCAACAGCAATAAAATGAGGTAAAAAGCAGGGTTTACAAAATGGCGAAAACGTCTACGAGACAATACGAGGCGCGTCCGCCTATGTATAAAGTCATCGACACTTGGAGTAGTGGGAGGAGCCGGCAGAGTGCACAACAGTTTTAGCACTTGGGTAGGGTAGTAAGGACTAACCTGCAGCATTAGGAGCAGCGTTAACTGCATGTCGGAGAGTGTGCCGGCTCCGAATCCCACGAAGCCAAAGTCGCCGGCCCTTATGTAGCCTTGGGTCGGATCACGTGGGTCACGTTTGTTAAAGGCGATTAGTAGATCTGTAGCGAATGGCTTGTCCGGGCATGGGTTATCAGCAGCGATGACTGTCGCTCCGTCGTGGCTTGCCGACACATGCAGTCCTGGTGACGTGGTTGAAGATGGCTTGGGCAAGTAAGCGAGTACTGCCTCCGCAAATCCCGCGTCGAACAATGCGGCTGATCCATGCACGGTCAAGACCTGCAGCACTAGGAGCAGCGTTAACTGCAAGTCGGAGAGTGTGCCGATTCCGAATCCCTGCTTATCTTGTACTGATAAATTAAGGCTGGTTTGGTTTATATTTTTACCCTGACCTCCGGAATCTGCTTTTTCTTCTATTTTTAAAACTACAGTTGCTTTTCAGTTTAGGCCGCATACAAACCGCAACAGGGTTAGCACAAACAAACAATGGTCAATACTTCCTAATCTTTGTTTTCTTGGAATGCACAAATTCACATCAAACGAGTAGTGCTTTAGAAACTACGCATTAGGGACCACAACGGAACGTGTCCACTTCTTTGCTCGGCAATGCCCCGTCTGAGTAAAGGGCAATAACGTATGGCCGATCTTGGGTTCGCTTTACTTGAGCTACACATTGTATCTAAATACAGGCCGCTGGATACACGACAAGGAAATGAGAAGCAATCATAAAGCGAAAGTAGCAACAAACTACGAAGTTGGCTGCCGCGCAGCTGCCGCAGCGCTAGAAAAGTTCGGTGCGGTATGTCCATCCAAATCCGGCAATAGAGAGTTTTAGTATTGTGTATCGGAGCAAACGCAAGCAGCTGTGCATTTGCGTTAACGCTGCCTAGTCCACGCTGCGTAAGCGCATCGTCGCCATGCGCCCGTTCGAGACCGCATTCTAAGATCCCTGTCGCAACGCCAACGAAAACAAACGGTGCCGGCGTTCGCTGGTATACGCACTATTAAAGCTCACGAATTTTTTTGCAACACGTGTTTTCAAATCTCGAAAACCAAAACGAGAAATACTTTTTTTTTTCTTTTGCAGACTCGCTATTTTTTTTTTTTTTTTTTGCTGTAAATGAATATACCCAAGAAAAGTGAAGCCTGTCACCGCAGGTCACGGTTGAGGAGAGTTGGCCGGCTGTGAAACACCTGCGTTGAGAGCTCCGCCGTTTGTTTTTCACAGCGCAGAAATCAGACGGCCCTTGCGGCAGATGAGATCACTTTCTTGAATGTAGACATTGCACGCTGGTATGTGAAAGTATAAAATTAGAGTGGATGGGAAGATATCATCTATTATTACGTGGCTATCAAGCAGATGTTAAAGTTTCGTTACTATAAAACCAAGCAGAGCCCTCCACACGGATGTTGACGTTATTAATTAAAAAAGGTACAAAAATTAACCTCGAATCAAGAGAGAATAAACTGGTAGCCATCTTTATATACAAAGGTTTCTAATGTACGAAATGCAGTATTGAAGCAGATATCATTTAAATTTGTATAGCAAAACATCAGCTGGGTTTCTCAAGAAAAGAATTATCTACATCTGCTTGATAGCCACGTAAGGCGAGATATTATACTACGATCCACCGGCCGGAGGGAGGGGCGATTCGATTTTACCTTTAGCCTACAAGATCCGTGTTGGCTGCGGATGCTGCATTTTATCGCCTCCAGTTCACCTAGTGGTTCTCCGGCCGGTGTGTTCCTATAGTGGCTCTTGTCCACCAAATCAGGGTCCCTTTCTTTTAGAGCCTCTATTGATTCACTTGAAAGAAAGTCTCTCAAGATCATTGTCATTGTGAGAAAGGGTTGCACAGATTAGATGAATGTGTTTTTCGATATCAAAGTCTCTAAGTTATGAGATCTTTCGGTAATTGTCCACAAAGAGTGTATTGTGTAACGTCAGCGCCGGGTGTTATAAGGAGCGAGAAAAAATGAACGATTTTTAATATTTTTTCACAAAAGCGCCAACAGACATGAACATAAAGTAAGAAACAAAGCACAAACGCTTGTGCTGTGTCTTTCACTTTGTCCTTGTCTTGTGCCGCTTTTGTCAAAAGGAACGATTTACCAACTAGCCTATATCTCACTATAGATGATTTAAGCTGTTCTTGAGGCGCTCTTCTCAGTTTTCTTTCCCTTGTATTTGAAATTTTTTCAATTATTCCGCACCACAGTCTCGGGTTTTCGATGTTTAATAATTTTCACCAGCTCGCCTGCACACGCAGTGTTTTTTCGTTAAACAGTTGTTCCACCAGTGAGGAAGAAGCGATGCTCTTATCAATTCCCCCGATTAAAATGGTGGGGAAACTGACTTGGTACATGGGTCACATGGTGTCTATTTCCTCACTATTCTGCAAGGGAAATAAATTTCTGTACAGGATACGTGAGGTCAATTTGCCCGCATAATGTAGCGTTGAAATACATAGTCGGACGCACACTATTTTGGGATTGGGATTCTTGGTAATAAGCATTTTAATATTTAATGAAGTAGCTTGAAATAGACTTGTAAATAGACAATTCGCAATACCTTTAACGGCCTTATGACATGTGACAACACACTGAGTCACACAGTACTGCTAAAATAAGTTGCGTTTTCACGATAGAAAGTGCGGCCGAAATACGCCGCACGGGTGGCGTGCAAGCTTGACTACGCAAAAAGAAACTGCGTTATGGTCATATAAACAACCATAAAATAGGAACATCCTAACTGGATAAAAAATTCATATATAAAGGTATGGCGAGAGTCATTGCTAGAGTAAAAAAAAAACAACAAACAACTGGCATATAATAACGGTAACTGTCGATTTTTCGCCCCTCAAATTGCTCGCGTAATTCTAACCTCAAGGAAATTTCGCGCAACCACAAAAGGGAGTGCAAACAATGGCAAACCCTGAGACCGCATACACTCCGAATGGGTATCCTCGGTTGTTAATATTTAGCATTGTGGCGATGGTGTGGGCAACGAAACACACGCAGGACACAGGGAAGGCGCGGTCTAGCGTACCGTCAAAAGCGGCGTCTCTTCACACGAGCAGGCGTCTGTCCGTGTGTGCGCAGGAGAGCGGTGGAAGTAAGGGGGACTTGGTCAATATTGCCCCAAGTGAAAGCAGGCTTTTAGCCGGCTTCGCAGCCACAGCTCGTTCGCTAAATTTGCAGAATTTCACAAACTCTTTTCGTAAAAAAAATTAATAAAAACAATAACGGGCAGAAAGCGGGTCGGATTGCTTGGGGGATGGAGTTCTAGGGAAATTCACGACACCGCGTAGCAATTTAAAGCTCGGCGGCCTGCGTGGCAGGCGAGAGGGAGATTCCCGAATCGCTCGTGAAAGCGCGCGACCTGTTTAGGGCAGCAGTAAACCTTAGAGGGACCCGACACCCGGGGGTACAGGTAGGGTAATACGACGACCAAAAGAGGGAGTTCTGTGTGTCTTGGAAGAGCGTAGTTTCTTGGTGACTCCGAGACAAAATACCGGAACAGGGATCTCCAGTTAACGTGACTAATTCCCATTCAATGTGTCTGCGCTTTAACCGAGGCTCAGTGCGAAGATCGGGCAGTGTAGATTTGTAACCTCGCTACATCACTGAAACCGGGCATATGTCCATCAGTTCGATACGTCAAAGCCCCAAAATAACTGCTACGTTTTCGGTTTGTTTTTAGGGGCTGATTACCTGAAGGGCTGACATGCCGGGGCTAAATATCGCGGGGCTCAATTGGTTCTTGGTAATGGTATGAGAGAGAAAGAGGAAGAAACAACATTTATTGAAACACCAGTCAATGAACATCAGGAGCAAAAGACCATCTCCCCCGTCGCCCCTAGCCGTCGGCCGGAATTCCTTGGGACACAGCGGCAGCAAGGGCTCGACCGATGATGTCTTGCTGGACGTCGGGGTCTGGGTTGCGGAGCAGAGCCTCCCAGGATTCTAGAGTAGCACGAGCTATCGTACTTAGTCGGACATGTCCACACCATGTGGACCAGATTTGCTGCCTCATCGCAAAATGTTTGCACTTTGGACCTTAATACTGCTGGATGTCACTAGATGAAGAGTACGGGGTTCGGGAAAAACACCTGTTTGTAATTTCCTCCATAAAACCTCCTCTTTATTACTGAGCGCTCTGTCCGCTTCCGGATAAATTTGTCGATTTAGTCTGTAATGTAGGGTGATTCCTGGTATGAACGCATATCCTCTCTGCTGTTTAAAATTTCGGTGACATGGAAGGCTCCGGGGGTCGACCGGTAAGTAAGACCTCGGGTGACCGAATGAGCCCCCTCGTTCCCTCTTAGTCCCTGGTGAGCTGGTGCCAAACGAGCAGAGCCAATTCCCTGGGTGTGCCTTCCTTGTTTAATACACGGATGGCAGTCTCCGAAATCATCCCCGATTCGTAATTTTTCACAGCGTTTTTGGAGTCGCTGATGACCACCTTGACCCCCCTTTGGCTGACGGCCAAGGCCATGGCCAATTCCTCAGCTTCTACCGACTCGACGCCACTGACTGTGCAGCACGCCACCGGTGTGCCTTCTTCCCTAACCGCCACGGCCGCGTGTGCTGCTTTCCTTTTGTATTCTGCAGCGTCCGTACTCTATTGGAAAACCCCAATATGAACAGCGTATTATGGATATTGGTAAACAATATCCTTTACTGTATTACAATACAATATGGATAGTGTATTGGAAAACATTAAATTTATTGTATTGTATTACAATAAGGGTTTGTTATGGGATTCCAATATCCATAACACGCTAAACATATTGGCATCCCATACCATATAAACCCTTATTGGATCCCCATGTGTCGTATGGGGATCCAATAAGGGGTTAAAATTCCAGTGTACTTAGCGTATTATGAATATTGGAATCCAATCGGCTACCAATAAAACTATATACGTGTTGGAATAACACGTTCAGCACGACATTTCTTTGCATGCAGTTTCCTTGTGTGTATTTTTGAGTGATGAAATAAAAAAGTTGCTGTTGTCAAATTATGAATAAAGAAGCAATACACTGGGCTTATCCATACCAAATGTATTTCACATATACCTGAACTGGAGGATAAGCATTTAGTGCAAAATAAAGTTAATTGTTTAGGACCCTCATTCAAAAGCTTGATGTTTGAAAATAGAGTGTGGAATCCTCACCTTTTAATGAAAACAGCACCTGCTAGCTGCAGCCATATAGAAGCTGCAAGATAAAAATGTGTGATTAGTTCGCGACATGAAGCAATTCCTCACTAAGCCGGATAGATTCAAAATTATGTCGGCGTTGATTGCAAAAAAATAAGCTTCAATGCCACTGCCCCGGGTCATTCTGAGCTCGGTCAATCAAATATACGTATCCGCTCGCCTGGCTTCAGTATTCCTGCTTCGCACCAAACTAGAGTATCTGGAATGCTCACCTTTGTAGAAAAACAAACTGGTGCTTGCTGGCTTGTAGGCCGTTGAAACTGAAAGAGAGATTTGCGATTTGTTGCGTCCAAGTAGCACTTACTTTGAGTAGCCACGTAAAGTACACTAAGTCGTAAAGATTCAAAATTACATGTGCGGGACATAGATATTCTCTTGCGACGTAACTGGGCACACGTCAATGTCGCCAGCATGTATTAAAGAAAAATAAGCTTCAATGCAGGAGCCCCCCGTCGTTCTGTCTATATATGCTGGAACGCAAACTAAATGATGAAAAAATGAATGATGTAGTCTCTCGGGTTACGTGACATCACGTTGAAATGTCGTTTTTCCCTATGCAGTTCGAGCTATGCTCGTAAAATGAAGCAGCTGCCGGTGACGTCAAAATGTCGTCACGATGCACTTTGACGACGCAGTTAACAGAGTGGTCGAGACGAAGCCGGAGATCGTTCTGGATTGTAAAAGATGGCGACCCTAACATGTGCATCTCTACTGTTGGGCTCACCAGCGGATCCAGTTTTTAGAGATCACCGGGATGCTTTCGAGACGAGCGATGCGATGTTTGCGGGCGAATACCGGCTGACCGAAGGGGTGATACGCTGGCTGTGCGACCAGCTTCGCGGAAAACTCTAGTGGCGTCGCGAAGGGCCCCATGTGCTGACGGTCAAACAACAAGTCCTTGCAGCTCTACGCTTCTACGCCGCTGGCGGCTTCCAGGGAACCGTCGGGAGCAACGAAAACAATGGTGTTCACCAATGCTCTGTGAGTTGCGTACTCGTTGATGCCACCAACACTACCATCGATTGCCTTGGATCGAAGTGGCTGTGTTTCCAGCAAACTCAAGCAGAGAAGGCGCTCACAAAAAGGAAGTTCGTCGAGCAATGCAAGTTCAGCGGCGTGATCGATTAAATATTCTAAATACTCTTACACGATTCAACACGATTGTGTTTTCATTTGGGTGCACCCCCTATAAGCGATTAGGCTGAGCGAAAAGCCAAGCAACGGTAACAGGCTTAAGTTGAGCTAGTTGGTGTGACAAAACTGGGCACATGTTTTGTCGCCTACAGCAATACTGAAGCCAGACAAGCGGTAGGGCATATTTAATTGACAGCTCAAAACGACTGGGGACGCTTTCACTGAAGCTTGTTTTGCTGCATTACACGCCTGTATTGCAGCAAAACAAGCTTCATTGTAAGCGTCCCTAGTCGTTCTGAGCTCCGTCAATTATATATGTCGTACCGCTTGTCTGGCTTCAGTATTGCTGCTTCAGAGCAATCTAGAAAATCTGCAATCATTACCTTTGAACGAAAATGAACTGGCACCTGCTGCCTTATGGACCATGGAAACTGCAAGAAAGATTTGCGATGAGTTGCGTTCAAGTAGCAATTTCTTTGAGTAGACACGTACAGCACAATTTTGGAGCAATTTGTATCACAAACTCCCCTTTTCGAGCAGGGAAAATCTCGTTGTGAAGTGCCTTAGTATCAGGAAAACTAAACATTTTGGAGCAACACAAACAAATAGCACTTCTGTACTGTGTTTTGTTGGTGGTACACATCGCGACACTTTTAGCGCGAACACGACATCGGCGCATTTTCGCATTTTACTTCTAAAAAGAATTAGCGAGCACGAAATTTTATCGCTTACATTATAGAACTAAATGAGCTCTTTCCGTAGCAATAATAATTTGGACGACATCCCTTGGTTTCAAAGAGAAAAAGTGGAAAAACCGGCGATCGTTTGTTCGCGCTAACAGTGTCGCGCTCTGTACCAGTGCCCATTCATTACATCAGATCGTGCAGCACATTAAAAACCGCAGGTTAGCAGTAGTACTGCGCTGACAAAGTGCCCTTTCACAGGCTGTCGACGGTATTGCGGTATTCAAGCGGCACGAGAACACGTTATCTCTTTGCGTCTGTTTGTCGCCTGCTTCGTCATGACTGCTCCGGGCCCGAGTAGTTTTCGGCGATTATTGATGGAAACGTTCGAAAGGACTAATTCTTTTTGCCGAGGCCACCGACAAGTGCATGGCATGGCAGGATATCTCGAAACGGGTGGCGCGCCAGTGGCGGCTGTGGCGATCCGAGACTTAGAACTATGGCGCAAACAACGAGGTTTTCATGAACCAAAGTCGGAACGATTTCGAGAGTTAGAGGCAAAACTTGCGGCGTGCGTCGCGAAAGAACGCAACCCGTGTCAAATGTGGCCCTATATAATTTCTTTATATATTTATTTTAGTTTCCTGGTACGCAGTGTGGGGGAGTCAACCTACATTCGAGTCGACTTACAATCATGTAAATACGTTTCCTCACTCGCATTGGTAATCATTGGCCGTGATTCTGACCCAGGAATATTGGGCTCTATACCCATCCCCGCCTTTTTCAAACTGGTGAGCATAGTACGGATGCGCGGTCGTGTAATCAATAGCAGTAAAGCTGCAGGCTAAATTTATCTACAGCCTGAATGACGGTCGATATAACCTAAGTCAGACCGACGTCTCACTGTGTAAACCTCCAACGCAACTTGGTTTGTTTCTGTTCTTTCGTGATAAATATACTCAAGGTGTCCGAGCATCCTAAACTATAGCGATTAATTAAACTGGATTGTAAGCTCCATTCTGAGTTTACACGCAGTGCGACAGTATGACAACCGAGTGGGTGACCAATCGTTTACGGTATGAGAGATGAAAAAGAACACACAACAATTCGCCACAAGGAAATGAAGCAACGACCATGCAAACGAAAAGATAACCACATTCGGTATTGATGCCGCTGGTCTGTCAGTGAACGAGCGTCCGAGCGGATTTCTACTAAGAGGTCTCTAACTTACTATGTGCATGCAGCAAAAAAAATGTTTGCTCATCTTCGGAAGAACTTAGCAGTGGTGATGCAGAATAGAGCAGCCACAACGCCGCATTCCACAAGGGTCACAACAAAACAATAATGTCAATGAGCCGGAAGCCTGGATTGTGATGGCTATTTTCCACCGGGTTCCTAATCGAAAACGCCATTCTCCAAAAAAAAAGGATTCGTTCACGGACCGACTAGCTCTTTTTGGCGCAGTTTGGCGTGGTTTGAAACAATTTATGTACTTAGCCGCAGGCAAAGGGGAATTTATCAAAATGGCTCAATTGGCACAGCTGGACCACCCCTGAAAATTACATGCGCGTGCCATAATATGCTTCTTGCGACAAAACTGGGCACACGTCGACAAACGTGTTGTCCACGTGTATTGCAGCAAAACAAGCTTCAATGAAAGCGTCCCCAGTCGTTCTGAGCTCCGTCAATTAAATATGCCTTACAGCTCGTCTGGCTTCAGTATTGCTGCTTTGCTTCAGAGCAAACTAGAAAATCTGGAATCCTCACCTTTGAACGAGAACGAACAGGCGCCTGCTGGCTTGTGGACCGTGGAAACTGTAAGAGAGATTTGCGATTAGTTACATCCAAGTAACAATTTGTTTGAGTAGCCACCTACAGTACACTCAAAATTACATGCACGGGACATAGATGCCTCATGCGACGGCCCCTTCATCCTTGTTTTCTGTTAACTCTGCTCACCTTCACTACTCGCCTCCAATGTCTGTGCTTTTTCTTTAATCTCAATTCCTGGTTCCCAAAGGTCTCGCCATGGCTTGCGCCAGGCACGGATCTGTCAGCTCTGCGACCGGCGCTATTGTGGCAAGGAGGCCACAGCACCTGGCGCTTGATGTCTTCTTTTAATACTTTGAGCATGGCTCAAAACAGGTTGATGGGTGTCTTGTATGCCCTTTGCTTATTTACGGATTGTTCCGAAAACAGGTGGTAGGCGCTTCTGCTATCTGGGCGCATGCTCGGTATTTTGCAATAGTTGAAATTCAACTCTGCAGGAATCTTGAAATATAACAAACAGAATGTGCATGCCAAAAGGCATAGCAAATGAAACACCCACCATCTATCTATTTTCGGTTCTTGTCCGGAAGAAGCCGTCGTATATGTAGCCTCCCTTGCTTAAGTTGCTCCTCTCTAGTGTCCTGGTTGGGTCTCATCCTGATGAATCGTCGGTGGAGACCTGAGGTGTGGACAACATCAAATTAGACCTTTTGAGACATAATCCATATACTTGGTGAGAGAAAGTACACCTAAACGAATCACAGGGATGTCATTTCTAGTGTGTTTTAAATTGAGAGGCCTAATGTAAAATGAGACGTCAATACTGAAGCACCCCTGTAGAGAACCCAGAATTTTGAAGGCCTTGTCCACCTCGCTAGGGGGACAACGCACATGAATCCCAATACGTGGATAAAATTTTCACCGTAACATCCCGACTCAATGCCCATCCCCGAATATTCTGCCACCACACTTTTAGAAAAACATATTTGTTTAGAAACCACCCAGTCATCGACCACGCCTACAAAAGCCTGAACCAAGTATACTCGTAAAGTGGCTTGTTTGCTCCCTGTTGCCCCCGAGTTAACTCGGGCTGACAAGGTTTTCTTTTTAACTGGAACCTACGTCTTGAGTTTTGGTTTCACTTGTTGAGGCAGGTGGATACTTTTGTAAAGCTTCCTCCCTATGCGCTTCCGAGTCAACATTTTTCGGATGGCAAACCCCCGGGCTTTGATTTTGCGCTCCTTGACGAATGCTGAAACTCATATAGGCGGGCAATAGCTCACCTTGAAAATGCTTACTCTTGGTGGCCGAGAACAAACTCGTGTTCCTGATTGGCAGCCACTTGCTGCCGAGAATTGCTGCACATATCCGAAAGAACCCAGTCTTAGTCTAATACAGATGCTTTGGCCGGACAGAGACACAAAAGCCTGAAACAAGACCACTATAAAGGCAGGAAGTAGAGTGCCTGTGAGGAATGAAACACACAACTCAGATAGGAATCAATCACTCACCTTGAAAACACTTGCCATGAGAGGCTAAGGGCAATTTTATGGCCTTGATTGGCTGGTGCTTGCCTCCAAGACCTGCGTGTATAAGAAACAACCCAGTCTTAGGCAAACCTGGGTGTTTTTGCAGGAGAGACAACAAAATAGTAATGCAAGACCACTACACATAAGAAATGGCATCCATGAGGAATGGTACATAAAACTCATATAGGCGGGCAATAGCTCACTTTGAAAATACTTGCTTTCGGTGGCTGAGAACAAACTCGTGTACCTGATTGGCAGCCATTTGCTGCGAAGAATACCTGCACATATTCTAAAGAACCCAGTCTTAGTCTAACACAGATGCTTTGGCCGGACAGAGACAGAAAAGTCTGATACAAACCACAAAAAGCAGGAAATAGTGTCTGCGAGATGAAAACAGACGCAGTTGGAGAGGCTCGCTCTCTGTTTCACCTTAGTCAAATAGTGTAGCTCATTTTGCTAAAACAATGCATATTTGCTAAAAAAAAGTATAATATATATTTTGCTTCATTTAGCAGAGTTTACTGCCAAGGATACCTGCACACCAGAACAAGTCAGACTTAGTCACAGTTTTTTCTTTTTCTTTTGACGAGTGACAACAGAATCCCACATGGGTGATTAAACAAAATATAAGCCCAGCGAGCCAGGCTAGCTGGCCTCTATGCAAGCACAGTGCCTCGGCCGACAAGTGAGGTTCTATTCTTGGTCACTTGTAATATTTGGTGGGAATATTCCGATAAATGAAAATAAGGCAATCTCTCTTGCAGCCGACAGCTGCAAACGAAATTCATATACCTCGATAAACAACCTGGAAATAAAATTGGGTGGTGGCCGAGTGGTTTAAGGTGTCAAATTTCAAACTTACAGGCTGTGTAGTTCTGGTTTAAGGCCTCCTGGTGTATATTTTTATCCTTATTAATTATATTTAAATTGTTTTTTTAGATTTTTAGGTACAATCACATAATTTATATGCTAATTCACCTTTACAAACTTTAATTATACTCCATAACTTCCTAGTGCTCGTAATAAGCTCTCGGCGAGAGCGGTTTTCAATTTTTTTTTCTCGCTCTCGCTGCTGCTTGCTTCCTCACCCTGAAAATGCTGACAACGCAACACAAAAGTAATGAAAATCTGTTTAAAATTTGATGAAGATCAGCATTTTCAATTTGTACCCCTGCTTCATGCCCCGACCATGCCACCATACCATAGCTGAGTGCAGTGACGAATGGTCCCAGGTGCTGTGACCCGACCGTATATGGCCTTTTGGTGTGGCGCGACTCATGCAGCACCTATGCTTCGTGATGGAGCCAGTGACGGCGCAAATATCCGACAGAACGGTTAGTATCAGAAATAACAGAAGTTATGTGAGATGAACACCCAGGTATTTATAGCATGAGCATGCTCTTACTTGAGTGTTAGTGAGGTAATACGAAAATGGTGTGGCACGCGAACTGCGGGAAAATTATAGGGAACTACATTTATCGAAGTTTACGTCATCTGCCATTTTTCACACCAATGGATTATAGACTGAAGGTCTTCCTGGAGAGCATGATGATCATGGTATGAAAAAATGGGTCGGTAAAAGACTCAATCGTTGGAGAACAGGCGCACAGAAGAACCTATATTAAGGTGGAGATCATTACTATAGATTAGGAACATAAGGGGTCAAAGTACGGTTCCCTGGGAACACCTGACGTTATGGCAGAGAAGGGAGATTTTACGTTGTTAACGGAGGAATATTGCTTACGGCTAATAAGGAATTCAGAAATCATCTTAACAACAGAGGGATAGATATTAATATCGTTGTTAAAAGACGTTGGTGTGGTACTTTGTCGAATGCTTTGGAGAAGTCAGTGAAAATGGCGTCGGTCTGAATATTCGAATCGAAGCTTGAATGAATATCAGTAAGGAAGCCGGTTAGCTGGGTTTCACAAGAGTAAGATTTACGAAATCTTGGCATATGTTCAAAAAGAAGATTATGAGAGTCACGAAAGTTTATTATATTTGAGTAAAGTATATGCTCCACGAGCTTAGATGGAACACTGGTGAGAGAGATGGGACGGTAATTACTTATTAGTTGGCGATCACCAGTTTTGTGAACAGGTATTACGTTAGCTATTTTCCAGACTTAACGTTAATATTTAGTTTTTTCTCACGAAAAAAGGTTTATGTTTTTTTTCTTAACTTAAATACAACATGTAGTGCCTATTGACGCAGTTATTACTAAATAAGGTGATATTCTGCAAGATAATTTTATCGGTGTCGCTTTTGTGTGTTTACTTGTAATTTTAGTGTCTGCTTCCAGAAAGTGGCGTAAAAACGAGGTTGGGTAGTAGCCGGCGCAGTCACGAATCACGCTACCAGAGTTTTGATCTTGAGACCTCATCAGCGCACGCCCGCAAGTGTGTTTACAATGCTAAAATAAAGGCAATCACTGCGTTCTTACTTTCTCTGGGAGTTGCCGTTTCGTGCGCGAAAACGAATGCAACGGTTGCTGAGCCCTCACCAGAAGAAGGAACAATATCGTCAATATGCATGTTTTTCGATTTGAGCCACTTGACGTCAGCTTTGCATGAAAGTGTCTGTTCCATATTCGGAACGTGCCGTTTTTAACCTTTAAAATTCCAGTATCTGGTGTTAGGACACACACGGACGTTTAGGAAGATGGGAGAGTTACGAATGTCGGATGTGCAATGTAGAGCACTGATGATAAATAGTTCTGTGTTTAGTTTTATGCAGATACATGAAAATCTCGAAATAACGCGAACTAAAAAGTAATATTATTATGTTTTGGCACAAACTACTTGTGAGCCGAAAATAGCATTGTTGTAATAATAATTGTAATAATAATAATATTAATAATAATTTTATTTGCACAAACTGGAAGGAGCCCATGTGGTGGTGTGCGGCCCGGGTTAGGCAGATAGGTGAAAACCCTTACGCAGAGAGCCTGCCAGCCCGCCACCACATGTGAAAAAACAAACCCGATATATAAAGGTACAGAATATACACACTACAGAAAGTGCGTAAAAAGGAAAGAAAAGAAGCGGGAAAACATGTATCACATTATGACGAGGATGCCACCTGCAATCGTAAACGACCCTCAAACTCTATCGACAACATTTTTTTTCAACGGTACTGAACTTAACGGATGTTCCTTAGCAAATGCCTTTAACGAGCATTTTATCATTATTGCAAGTAATGATGAGACTCTACATTCTTCTGCTTTTAGCGACAAAAGAAACAATGACTCCATATTTTTAGAGCCGGTGGTCGAACCAGAAGTAATTTCCATAATTTTACAACTAAACAATAGTGCAAGCTGTGACGCGGATGGCATTCAGATAAGACCCGGGAAGTACGTTGTTCACTTGATAGCGCCGGTGTTATCTCAAGTTTTTAACCTCTCTTTATCCACGAGCGTATTTCCGAAGAAAATGCAGATAGCTAAGGTGTTAGTATTGCATAAAAAAGGAAACGTAAACAAAATGGGGAATTATCGGCCTGTTTCTATACTCCCAGTTTTCTCTAAAGCTCTTGAAAAAATACTTTATACTCGAATAATGACGTTTTCAAACAAATATAACTTAATACATACCTCACAGTTTGGATTTATGAAAAATAGGTCTACCGAGGCTGCCTTATTATCTATAAAATAATTTATTCTCCAAAACTTCGAAGAAAGAAAACTGGTTCTCGATGTGTTTGTCGACTTCTCAAAGGCGTTTGACTGCCTTAATCATAAAATACTTGCTAGCAAAATTAGACACTTACGGTTTCCGAGGGCATGCCTTGCAGCTAATAAAGTCATATCTGGAGTACCGATAGCAATACGTCTCTATCAATGGAATCTCCTCTGTTACCAAACCTATTTACTCTGGTGTACCGCAAGGTAGTATACTGGGTCCCTTTCTCTTTAATATATACATAAATGACATAATCAATGTAGATTCAGAAGCGAAATTTGTAAATTATGCTGACGACACAAGGATATTTTTCTCTGCAGAAAATACCGACTTATTATTTGATAAGGCGAACCGAATGCTCTCCGGGTTGAATTTGTGGAGTACATATAATTCACTTCAAATAAACACAGGAAAATCAAAAGCAGTACTCTTTCGCCCTAAAAATAAAATAATCAACACTACGAGAGATCTTAGTTTAGACTCAACCAAGATTGAGATTGTAAATTCCTTCAAAATTCTAGGCGTCATTTTTTCGGATAATATGTCGTGGGATGAACATGTTAACTACCTTATTACAAAGCTGTCTAGAACTGTCGGCATGTTAAACCGCCATCGTTATACCTTACCGATATATGTCAAGTTACTAGTTTATAATTCCTTGTTCTACTTGCACTTAAATTATTGTAATTTAGTTTGGGGTACCACCATTTCAACGAACCTTGAAAGGTTACATTTTTTACAAAAAGAAGCAATAAGAGCCATAGCCGATGTCTCATTTCAATCGCATACATCCGACCTAATCAAAAAGTTCCCCATTATCAATGTGCACACTTTGTATTCTTACAGGCTCAGTACAAGCCTTAAGATAGAGCTAATTAGGAACACAAACTTTCTAGTAACCCTTGGCCGCCTCTCAAAAAATATTATTACTTATCCTTCTCGTGGCGCTGAATGTTGGGGGGTGGTCACGCCAAGAACAAATTATGGCACTCAAATGCTGAGGCACAATATTCCTAATTTCCTAAATCTTTACGAATCGAAAAACTTGGACTGGAATAAAATGTCAATAGGGAAATCAGTTCATTATATATTATGGGTGGTCATGATAACTAGTTAAAATCACTGTTCTCGTATTTGATTATATTGCTTTATCTGCCATGGTGAATTTTTCCGTGATGCAACCTCTGTGTGTATGTATGTTTTTTTGTGTGTTTTTGTTTTTCCTGTTGTGTTCCGTCACCGTGCACTGTAGGTGGTCAAGGGCTCGTCAAGCTGTGTATGCAGCTTTTCCCCTTGGTCGCCGCCATCGAGTGTGACGGAAATAAAATATTATTATTACTATTATTATATTATTAAAATATTAAATACTTAGCCCCCCCCCCCCCCTCTTCTACCCCCGTACACGCCGCTTTGCAGCCGGCAACCAAGCCCCGCTGTCCCCCATGCACATCCGTAAATATAGTCCCATACGATTTATTTTAGCGATGTTTCGTCGGCAACATTCGATTTTTTTTTCAGTGTTAATCGTAAAAAATAAATGTCGCAAATATCGCCCAATGCCTCAACAAAACAAAATGTTTGAGGATAAAAAAAAGAAACCCACACCGTGGATAGAACCCGGGTCTGCTACGTATGAGGCAGACATCTTACAACTAAGCTACACTACCGCTTCGGAAACTCGCATTGTAACCCCTGCCTATGTTGATGGCGGCAGCGCCTATCTCCACAAACCAGCTAATTCAGAGTGACCGCCATTGCTAGGGTGTGTATCGCCTGCGCGTTAAAAATATGCTCCCGCGGGTCGGGGGGCGGTGCCCTTGGTATTCCTTGGGGGCCGCCGGCCAGTGTTTGCCCTGCCCAGTGGCGGCTGTTTCAGGGGGGGGGGGGGGCAAAACACATGCCTTGCCCCCCCACTCTGAGAACTGGGGGGGGGCAAGCGCCCCCCTTGCCCCCCCCCCCCCGGTTGGTACAGGTGCCGTCAAAGTAAAACGGAGCGCCGGAGCGGCTACCGAACTGCATCACCGCGCTATCTAGCAGCGCCGGCTGGAACTGATAGGCTACATCTGCACATGCGCACGCGTCTTCAGCGGGGGCCTCTGTTTTCTTCTTCCAACCCATACGTTATCGGTGGCTCGAGCGGCGCAACGCTCACCCCCCCCCCCCCCGGTTGGTACGCCCATGGACACGTGCGTTCAAATAAGCTGCGATTTCAAAACTGCATGTCTCCTCTCTGTCCTTCGGTGTGTACTTTGATCCGTGTAGACCAAAGCACTCAATGCTGCAAGTAATAAAGTCGTGTATACGTACCCTTAGAGGCGATTGAAAGTGCGTTGGTTTCGCTCGGAGCCCGCGAGCAAAGAGCGCGACGAACTATCATCCGTCGGTCACAACGGGTCGCCGGGTCGCACGACGAGGGCGCCCGCTGCGTAGATGACGTGCGCACAGTGCGCATGCTCGGCTCGCTCGGCCGTTCGGCTCGCTGGGCTCGCTCTTTTCGAACCACGCTTCGAACTGCCTCCGAAGCTCGGGCTGGCGCACGCGCGGCTTGACCGCTTGACGATTGAAACTTATCTTCTCATTAAAACGAGGCTCGTTATCGTTTGATGGTGCAAATGGACGTATTTTTCACGTGGTTTTTTTACAGTGTGTGAATCTCGGGAAACAGGTGACGAAGGGTGGTGGGTGAAATGTGCTCGCATGTTGTCGTGGATTTTGTGTACGACGTAGGATTACCCAGACAGGAGGGTGAATATCGATAAATGTGCGCGTAAGAAGCAACTACATGCACGTGACCTGTCCAACCTATTCACCCTCATTATTTTATCGTGCGAACCGACACTGTCACGTATCGCGTTCGCTTTGGGTCCCAACACCGGTAACCTAACTTTTGTTGCATTATAACAACTGCAATAAACATTTGTTGGAAAACGATCACTCCAATAAGCACGTCGTTATTGGGCTTTCTCATTGAAAGGTAGGTCGCGGGTGTTCCAGCTAGTTATTCTGAATGGTTTGGTGGTTGCCTAGCATTTCAAGCGCGCGAGGCTGTGTGTACGCACTGTACCAACTAGCCGTACGTACTTGCGCTTTCGATCAATGTTTATGTGTTCGAAACGCAGAACGTTTGTGTTCGTGCCGTATATTAACTTCTGCTGTTTTACGATATCATTCACGCGATGTCGTATATGTGGCAATACCGATATCAACATGATGCTTCACGAACGATCAAAATCGTGTTACGTTTCCTCATAGTTCGCGGTATATGCCGACGTATTTCATGTTGGTAATTTGGTATCCATTCTGAGATATATGCACGCGATATCATATTGTATTCTACTTTGGGCCCATGATCGACAACCGATATTTATATATCGTGTGGCCGACTGGCCGTACACTATGTCCATGTCGGTAACCAATATGCACGCGATGGCGTATTCTATTGCAATAACCGCGTATTGTATCGGGGTATTGTGCTCCAATATCGTGTTGGATACCAATAACCACAAGTTCTATCGGAATATTTTGCTCCGATATCGTGTTGCATACCAATAACCGCAAGTTATATCGGAATATTGTGCTCCAATATCCTGTTGTATACCAATAACCGCACATTATATCGGGATATTGTGCTCCGATAAGAATTCCCATCGTGCGTATTGGGTTAATCGGATAACAATAAGTTTTTATTGGTTCCCATTAACTTCATTGGAATACAATATTTCCAATAAGCCGAGTTCATATTGGTCTTTTTCAATAGGGTATATATGACGTCCTGTCGACATGAATAGCTAGCTTGTAAGGGTAATGATATAAAAGTAAGTATTAAGAGGAACAGAAAAGGACAAGGAAGCTTATTAACTTAAGTTTTAAAAAAACAAATACTTACTGAAGTTCGCGTTACTCATGTTTTTACTTTAATTAGTTTGTCACCATGATCGACGAATGTAAGACTGTCAGCGCAGCTGTGACTTGTTGGGTAAAATACCTACATGTGAACACTACGGCGTGGCCAGGAATGTCTATCGGCGACGCTAGTTGACTCCTTCGAGTCAGCTGCACCTCGCCGATGTTATGCAACTGCTCTATTTATTATCAGTCTCTAGCCTGTCTACTCGCATATTTTTAGACATCTTATTTTTTTTTTGTATATTTTACATTTCTCTTTCTCTATCTTTTTATTACTTTCTCTTATTTTCAAGAAAAACATTTTGCCGCCCCCGCTAGAAATATGTTTTTCCCCTGGGCCTATCCTTCGGGAAATTTCTGCTCAATATAAAATCGAATAAGCTTATTTCCTTTTATGAACACGCGTATTAAAAATTTACCAGAAAAAAGTTGAAATAATTGCTTTTAACGTATCGCTAAAGACGGTAATTTTCACGGGTGCACCAAAGAGTCCAGTCCTTTCAAATTGCAGTTATACATTTAAAAAGCCCGGTGAATAAATATAACAATAAAATAAAACCACCGGAAAAATCAACTTTTCGCTAAAGAAAAAGTTGTGGATCCACAAAAAAACAATTTCAATAAATTTGTAGCCGTTGCAGAATGAACGACAAGCCTTGAATTTTGGGAGGAACTGAATGGTTTTTCACATCGAACGCATTCGTTGACGTGTCCAGTGCACGTGGTTATCGCCACAAGTTAATGAGTCTTTCGCGGTCCGATTTCTGCCAACCATCGATAAAGTGGCCGTATGCCCTGTTATCAACACCGGTTCTCCCGTTCTCCTTTCTGGTGTGCGGTTTGACGACAGAGGGTGAATTCCCTGCTCAGCTGCGCAAGAGTTTGCCACCGGGACAGGAGTGCCCGAATGAGTGCCCTTGTCAGGCGATACCGTGCAAAAATGGGGAAGTTCTAGCCACATCTCCAGGACGTGCTTCGTGAATACACTATGGAGAACAGACGGACGAATGAGCATACGCTCAACTGTCCTCTTTTGGCGCGCAATCCTATGTCGTGGCATATATTCGTGACTCCAGATACTTATAAGAGTTGGCACTCTCGAAAGAAACACTGGCCTGAGAAGAGCACGCACTGCCGATTGATCGAGACCTGCATTCAACTTAGGAAATATTCTTGGTTTACGTTCAGGTTCTCTAAATCTGGAGATCGAGAGAATGGCCAACCCGGTTGTCCTCACTGTGTAATGCTTTGAGTGCTTTTTGTTTGAAGAATGCATTAAGTCGCCTAAAGTAGTCCTCGTCCCTGTTATGCAACTATTCATTTGTGTGATTAGATATGAAAATATGTTATCTGGTGAAAAAAGAAAAAAAAAAAAACTAACCAACACAAAGAGAATTGCTCGAGCACAGACACCATGTGTGTTTCTAAGTTTTTATCGTTTCTTTTTAATTTCTTTCTTAGCTTGAATGTTCTGG
The DNA here is from genome assembly GCA_013358835.2 of Ixodes persulcatus. Classification (NCBI taxonomy): domain Eukaryota; kingdom Metazoa; phylum Arthropoda; class Arachnida; order Ixodida; family Ixodidae; genus Ixodes; species Ixodes persulcatus. The sequence continues at coordinate 150,585 of JABSTQ010003091.1, forward strand.
CATTATATATGTATAGGTGTCTTTGACACTCTTAATGTTTGCTTACCTGGACCTGCAAACATATTTGCAAACAGTTAAACGCTTGTGCTTTTAAATTAGTTGTTCTAGGAAGATTATTAAGATCGTGAAATACATAGCCCTAGAAAAAGCTTCAATATTTACAGGATGAAATGTTTTATCTCTCGCTAGAAAAGCGGCTATATAAATGTGTTGCAAATTTGTCTCCACAAAATAACCCACGCCATAAATACATTTTTCGCGCTAAGTTTCGTACAAGTTTGTACTTGCGAATTGCCTAACACGATGTTGTTTTTATTGGGCCAGAATAAGTTTGACGTTACACTGATTCGTTGTTTTATTTCGGTTTAAGCTGGAACGATTATGGACACCAATTTAGCGAGCGATTGAAAACCATGACATTAACTATAGAGACGGAAGACTTTCTAAAAATAAATACTATAGCAGAAATGCGTACGCAAAGGCGTAAGGTATTGAAATACCAGTCTTTATAAAGGCGCCGCAACGAAAGGTATGCATTATCTGTCCCAATTTACGTCTTGATTATTGGGTTTTTTGTCTACTCTTTGCAGGCGCCAGCCAATATTTTAAGTTACGTTTTGTTTAACAACCGGGTATGCTCCAGAGCAAGTTTCTGGAAACAAAATCTTCAACTTTCCTGAAGTTTCTAGTGCTTGAGCTATTAGAGGTTAGGTTTCAAATTTTATAATAATGAAAGAAAAGTTGCTCGGAATAACAAATGCTGAAACTGTTCGCTCAGGTTCAACTTTCATTGCTTGCGATTATGAATTTGTATACTAAAAATCTTTGGAAGTTTCAGCCCCTAAAATGCTACATTATGTAATCTGAAGAACAAAAAGTAATAACCTTATCAAAACAAAAATAAATAAACAAAAACGCATTTCGAGAATCATTCCGATGTTCAGCAACGAATTCACGAGTGACAAGTGATGAGGCGGCGAATGACGGAGTAAACTAAACGTTTAATGGGGCAAACTTGTGCCCATAAATAAAAGGAAAAAAGAAAGATAACAACAGAGCGTCGCGGGCGTCGAAGGCGGCGAAGCAGCAAGATCGAACACTGAGGCGAAAACTGACTGCGGCTCGCCACGCGGAGCCCCTTATGTACACGCGGGTGGTTCTGGAAGAATCGGCGTAGAAGGTTCTGCGTGTAGAACATTCTGACCTCGAACAAGCAACACTGTTCTAGAATTTACCATAACATTACGTCAGTGTTCACATAAATGCGTCCCCGCGGCCAGGAATCTAACCCTGGCTTTCTGCGTGGAAGGCATGCGCGATAACCGTTAGGCTGACGAAAATAATCCCTGGAGAAGGGGAACAAGAGGGACGAAGGACAAACACAATTCTCCAAACACAGATAGGTAACTGGTGCGCGACCGAAAAAATCCGCCTGGTTCGGCTATTGAACCCGGGACCTCTCCATTACAGGTGGAGCGCTTTACCAACTGAGCTAACCAGGGGTTAGACGTCAGTAGAGCAAACGGCTTTTATCAGCTGCCACCAGTCTAACACCAACAAGGGTGAAGCTTGCAATTTAGGGTTATTATTATAATGCACTTAACTGCAAAAGTGCAAGCGAGCTGGACAAGAATGACGAAAATAATCCCTGGAGAAGGGATTAGCCGTATACTGTTTTTTTTATTTTATTTGTTTTATCCAAGTACATTGATTTCCGGTCCTCAATAGGCAAAAAAAAAAAAGTCTCCAGACGACGATAAATTAGGCCTTTCCTAGGGACATAGCAATTGCCGCCTCTAGGGAGGCCGGATTTCTCTGGGGGCATCTTGGGTCGTGAAAGCTTCTCCAATTTGTAATCCAGGCTTTTTTTTTAGAATTGCAAGCAAGTCCCAGGTGTAGCGAACTCGAGGTCCCGCACTCCCTGATTCTCATTTGTAAGGAATTAACGCCCATATTTTATGTGTAGGGCGATCGGGCTCGGCTGTAGGGGACCATGGTTCAACTGCTCAGCGTTGACACCGTGATCGAGACGATATTTTTTATTGTTAATGTCTGACGTAGAAGTCTGGGGTAGTTGGTATTTCATGACTAAAAATTAAAACAGCGCAAGGACATGGACAAGAACAAGAATATAGACAAACAAGGCGCTGTTTGTCTACCTTTTTATTGTCCGTGTCCTTGCGCTTTTTTTTAAATTATTAGTTATTGTCCCCACCCTCTAGCGTCGTGATTCACTGACGCCATGTTCAGATTCACGTCAATTCTTACGTTTAGTGGAGTTGCATAGCACATAGAAGTTAGAGCTATATCAATTTGATGTATGTATGTACCAATGGTCCTCTCGGCACCTGGTCTTTTGAGCATTGGTTGTTCAGACATAGGGACATCCTCAATGTATTCCAATACTTGGAATTCTGATGACCTGATTATATAAATTGTCACTCCTTCTTCGCTTAGTTTCTCGATCGGCTCCTTTTTTTTCAAAACTATCTTCATCACTCTGCTTGAAGTAACCCACTAAAGGGAGAAGAGCTAAACCTGTGGAACTTACAATCAGCCCCTTTCCCTTTGTTTACACTCTGTTCATTTTTTAGCGGTAGCTGTCTTAGGCTCTTCCCCCTATCTGAAATTATGTAGGCCGTCTGTCGAACGTATAGTCACGTGACACCGTGATGTAACAGTGTCACGTAACGTCACGAGGTCAACAAGCGTTAGACTGTCATGTGACGTTATGATCTCGTGTGACATCGTGGTGTTACATGACGCCAGAGTGTCGCGTGGTGACGTAGAGCTGTTACGCGAATTTATGATGTCACGTGAACATGCTAGTAGTCACTTGACTACTTCTATCTAGATAGTTTATACAGCGTGTACACTAACGCTTCAACTCCACTTTAGTCAGTCGGCCAAAAGAAAAAGATCAGTTTCTCAACGTTTCGCGGTAACATTTACTACAGAGGTACGGCTTGAGAGTGCACGCACGGAGCTAAATATCAACAGATGAACTCACCTTGTTCAAAAAAAGCAAAAGAGAAAGTTTATTTGATGCTATCTGTCGCAGCATTCGTGGACGCCGCCGCCGCCCAACCCCGCAAGAGCAATATTTAGCCCTGTACAGACATTTTTATTTTTAATTTTCATAATTTTTGCACTAATCCGCTCCTAACATATGCCAAACAAAAAGGGGGGTTGTTTTTGTGGAGCTCCACTGCGAGTATATCAAAACACGATAGAATTTCGAAGGTTCTTTTCTGTGAAGTCAATATTCCGCTGATTTAATTGAGACGTACTATCGGCAACAATATGAGCGTGAACGCGCCTCCGCGTGTCGCCGCGGAGATGCGTTCACGCTCATATTGGTTTTGATAGTACCTGGTTCTCTCCTTTAGCCCTTGGTTGTAGCAGAGTGGGCTCACCCTGATTATCTCACCCTAGCCAAGCACTGTTCTCTTGCGAGTGGTTTCGTGTACGACCCTTTTCTCGTGAGAGATTGTGAACACTTCCAAAACACTGCCGGCAAGCTCATGGGTCCTACCATAGGTTGGACGAATGGATGAATCTTATTGGCTGTCCCCTTTTGTGTGTGTCGGGCGGTAGGTGGCACCAGCCATAGAGTTATTATAATCTACGCTAGAGGTTCAACTGGCGCTAGTGTGCTGTTGCAAATTGAAGCAGACAGCAAGCAGTCGGAAATTGACTTTCGGTAATGCATTTCTATGGAAAAAAGCGAGTGCATTTCCTCTCTGCGCTCGACTATAAGAGCAAATATCACGAATAATTCGTACGTACTAGGCACTCTGGAACAGTTTCCAGTCACGCAGACGAAATAATTGGTCAGTTACGGCGTTTTTATTTTAAAATCTTGACATGAAAAATGGTGCTAAAACCGCTTCGTACATGCATTTATGTGCACTGTCAGACACTGTTAGCGCGAACACGGCGTCGAAGCTTTCCAGCATGGGTGATATACGTGCCAAACGAACGAAGGACATGTGGAAAACAAAGAGAGACGACAGGAACTACGAAGTAACACTGGATAAGTAACTCCTTGTGCTTGCAGACGATCAAAATAAATTGAAAGTCACGTAATATAGTCCGATTTGCAATAAATATGTACTGCTTTATTCTTTCTGCTCATGAATATGTGCGGAGAAGCTTGATTGTTCTGGGTTCAAATCATCACCCGCACGCTCCAAATCTTTGCAAATAGGGAGAAGCCAGGGAACAGGTGCCCGATAAAAACTGCCCGACAAAGGAAATAATGAGAAAACACACCTTTAGTAGTTCATGTACTTTATCCTTTACGTTTCGAACGTTTTTTAACCACTCGTAAAGATGCACGACGGGGTCATTTTCATATAGTGACAGGACGGACATATTAGCAATATATGAGCACCAGCGGAATGCTGGCGAACGTTGGACCCACTCTACGTTCCTTTCGATCGTTATTTTGCTTAGAATCGTACGCTCGTTTCTATATACCTGCCATGGAGCAGAGGTTTGGGCCTGAAATATAGCGAAGTTTAAAATCGTTCAGTGGTAAAGAAAAAATGCTGTAACTCAATGCAATTACACTTCCACAATATTAATAAAGGTTCATACTATCCGGTACAACCGAAATAACAAAAGTTATTTATGTTATTTTCCGGCGAAGAGACAAATTTCACGCGCTTTTTCCCATAGGAATACACAGGAAGACTGGAAAAGTAGACTGCATGCTGTCTGCTTCAATTTGCAACCAGAAGTTCCGTAGACACTAGCGCCAGCTGAGCCTCTAGCGCGTATTTTAATAACTCTATGGCGCCAGCTTGCCTCAAAACATTTAACCGTCCCTTTAAGACTTCACTACAAATTACGTGTTTTGACAAGTCGTATGGCCCATCAATTTTGTGTACTACCTCGCTTCTCTAGACCTTCTCCGCATACCTTATAAACGACTTTTTGATTATATTATTTTGTTCCTCTCTTCTTCATGCTTCGCCAGCAAAGCTTAGCGCTCCCGGTAAATCCGTTGATGGCAGGACGAAGCCCGGTGCATTCCATATCCCTATACTCTAGCGTCTAGGTATCGCGACTGGCAAGCGGCACATATGTGTCTGTCTCTCAAATTTTAGCCCCTATAGGTTTCTGTCCTTATCACTCATATTATCGCCTTAAAGGGAGAATGAAGACGATTTTATTTTATTTTGTAATGTTGTTTTTAGGCTTCTTGGGAATTAGGCACGCTGCCTAATTTTTTGTTGACATTTGTGAGGCGTATTTTTGTGCCTACGAAGGAACTGAAGAAACCGAAACTGAACTATCTCCATTCTCATTTCTGGGCCTCTGAAAACGGAGGTGACGTAGGGAGTGACGTCAAGTCTGAATAGTTGGTAGCGGTAGTATTTAGGAGATCGTGACTCTGATTACCGCGGTGGGTTACAGCAGCGCGTTGGCGCGGTCGTTTGGTCGGTCGAATCTGTCAACATGGACGACAATGCCCCTTCCGCGAGCGAGTTCGGGCTTCCCTTCAGTGACCTAACACAAACGGAACGGGAGTACGTGTGTGGCGGCCTCCGCCGTCACCCGACGGAGACCGCCCAGCCGCCAACAAGCGGCCCGCAGGCTCCAAGCAGGGAAGCGGTGCAACATTCGCGCGGGCGACACGAGATCGGTGCGTTGCCGAAGGACAGGGACGAGGTGGAGATGCCGAGGGGAAAGCGGCACCGACTCGGTCGTTCCGGGAGCCGGTTCCTCCGCGGGGGACGCTCCCCAAGAAGGAGAAAATAAACATCACCCTTTTTGGTTTTCACCAAAGTCGGACGTCCTCTCTTTTCGTCGACAAAGAACACGAACAGCAACCCAAACTAGCGCCGTCCCAACGAATACTGGTCTTCAGTTGACCGGTAGGACAGACATCTACAGCGCACAAATTTGGCATGACTACCATTTTGCAGAACCCTTCGAGTACCGTGTTCCCAAAGTAAATACGACACCGACATCTAAAACCAAACGTCTCCAGCATGTTCTTTTTTTATTTTATTTTGTTTGCACTTAGTTGCTCGTTTCCCGTTTCGCGTACAGCGTAGCAAAGCAAAACAAGCATGCTGTCTTATTTACGGATTTGCAATCAGTTCCGGTCCGATTTATACGTTTCATGGTTATTCAAGCGGAAATTTGAAGTCTCCATAAAAACCGCGAACCAAAACGTGACCGAGAGCGCGTCTCTCGTTTCGACCAACCGCTGATGAGTCTCTTGCGACTTCGCGCTTCTTGGCCCCGCAGCGGTCACGTTAGCTCCGCTTCTCCTGGTTTGTCCCTCAACTCTCGGGGCGTCGCCCCAGTCGATCCCGCTAGTGAGCCGTTTATTGGGAGAGTTTGGCCATACAATGGTTTAAATAAGCAAGCGTCTCCGGGCCAACCACAGGCCTCGAAGCAGCCCCTAGCGGTGGTCGTGAGCTCTAAATATGTGACACAACTAATTTAAGTCGTTTTAATGTCCCTCCAGTAAGAAGGTATAACTCTTGATGACTGAAACCTTGGCGCATGTGAAGTCGTCGTCACGCCAATTTTCAAGTGTAGAATAAACGAACGTGTGGACCAAACCAGGGCCGACTTGGTAGAAACAGAGTGTCAGCTGAGACTGGGGGAAGGAAAGCACTGAGAAAGCCAGCGCACGATCCGTGCGGGACCGTCTCAACCCGAGCCGAGCAAACCGCTTCTCAAGACGCTCGAGCGCCCCACCCTTTGCACTGTTTTTATAATAGTATCTTTATTTGGCTCTAGAGAGCAGCGCCACCGCGGAAAGGCAACAGCCCGTACCGTGGAGGCCCGCGGTGCCGCGTCTAAATGTGTGTCCACACGACAGACCAAATTGCTGTTTTGGTCCGCGGGCCGTGCATCACGTAATCTTACGTCACCGGTATTCGAGGTCCGCCGGCGGTCCGCGGCCCGCGCTTCTGAAAATGCCAAGCGACTTTTCTTGCCCGGACCTTGGCGGCGGACCGCGGCGTTTTTAGTTTAATTGAAGCGCTAAGTCTGGCAATAAGCTGACTTTTGTTGTTTGGTTTGGAATCCAAATCTAAAGTCGTTTTCTTTTGGTGCCAACTGTTGAAGACGAAGAAGACGAACCTTTTGTTGTGCGACGATGGCGGCATGGTGCGACTAGCAACTTCTTACTTCATCGCACTAGTGGAGCAATTCCCCACTTGGTGGGATTGCCCTTTTCGGTTCACTGAAGTCCTCCTCGTCCTCAATAGTCAACGACAGGGCCACCGCGGCCAAACGTCTCTTTCGTTCAACCTCTGTCTTGGCTCCTTACAAATAGCCTCAAAGCAGCTCACTGCATGCATTTGGCGAAGCTGTGAGGTCGAGGGTTAGACCGGAACGTTCGCTCTGTCGTCTGCTCTTTTGGTCCGCCGTGTGGATGCTCATTGCAGCCGGGCGGCCCGCGGGCCGCGCATCACGTGATCAATCGGTCCGCGGCCCGGTCCGTCGTGTGGATACACCTTTAAGGAACACGATAATGCGATGATGCATGATGATGCATGGTGATAAGGCGATACATGCAAGATGACGACGAGATGGATTGCTGCTATTGCGGAGGATGTCAGTCCAATGGACCTCTTGGCGAATATGTGCTGCCACCTAGACACGCGAATCGGTTCGAGACTAGGTGACTGGAAAACAATGCGCGCCCAAGACATCTCCCACCCGTTCCACACCCAAACCTTCAGCTACATCCTGTTCACCCATTGAGGCGATGTGACCTAGATACGGCTCCCCCAAGCTCACCTTTGTCCCCATCGTGCGTAATCTTCCGCCCCGAGGTGGACGCAACGAAACCGCTCAAAGGCGAGAAATGCAAGATGGCGGATTGTTTGGAACTAGATACTCTCGAACCCAGGCACATGAAATACTCCGCGCATGCGCACCGCGTATTTCTACAAAAGGTCCATTTGAAGATGTCCACATTTCGTTGAGGTGGGTCAGCAGCTGGCCAAGGGGATCTGCAGCCTGCCGTTCGATCTGTGCACGGTTGTACAAAGGAGACCTGTGAGCATGATGGTGCTGTCGCTCACTGGGGTAGAAGCATCAGGTTCCAGGGTGGTAGCCTAGTCAAAGCAGAAAGCTGCCGCCTCCGAGGTACCGAGACCCAGCGCTTAGATTGAGGCACCGCCGACGTCCGGTGTCGCATCCTCGAACGTCGTCGTCGTCGTCGTGCTGCTGCGAGATTGAACGCTTCCATTTCACGCTTTAAATGTGGTTTCCAATATTGTGACGTCGCGGTTTGCTGAGTGTTCGACACGTTGTCACATATTTAGATTACGCTCCAACCGGGGGGAATATTCGGCGCTGGCGGCGGCCTTTGCTGCGCCTATTGGGCAAACTCTCCCAATATACGGCTCTGTCGCGCTACGATTAGTATACCACGACTGTTCAATTGATTTGCGCGGCACACAAGCGCCGGTTTCGGCTGAAATTTGGGTAACGTGGCCTCAGACGTGTCTGGATACCAGTTCAATCGCCAAAAAAAAATATCCGAAATTACCTTCATTGTCCCTTTAAACAGTAAAAAGCTTCCCCATGCATTATCAAACAAATGTTTACTTCTAATGTCCTGATGATTGTGGCCTGTGCATTGCTAAAGTTGGTTTGTCTTAAATTTTTAGCCTTCACAATTTTCTTTCTGCTTCTGTAAATATATCTTCCATCAAATTCGTCTCCACAGCTCCATCAATAATGTGTAGGTATTTACTTGTCAGCTTTCGCGTTCACTGTTCGTTTACTTTTGTATAAAATTTTAATGTATAAATGCTTGCATACCCTGCTCGCCTACATACTCTTTGTGCACAGCGTACGAGCTTCAATAATCCTATTTCAGTATGTTTCTCCCAAAAAGTTGTGTGTATTGCCTGGTGTCAAGCAATGGCCGCCGGTGGCGCCACCGAAGTGCTCCTGATCGGCGATGCAGCCTACAACAATAAATAACACTGGTGGCCAAGCCCTTTATAACTGGATTGGCTTGGCCGCTCGGCTGAAGTCGCCTGCAAGCCTGGTGTCTCCCTGTCGCGACCTCCAGTGCGTCTAGTCTGGCGTCTATCACCGTCTACTTGTCGTGCGAGCAGAGGCGCGGCAGCCTTCGGCATCGTCGGCTATTAAGGCCCGTTTACACTCTTGCGACCGAGTAAGACCGAGAGAGACCAGACCGGCTTTTAAGCCTCTTGCGACTTCTTAGGACCGGATGCGCTGCAGCGGAGCTGGTCCTAAGAAGTCGCAAGAGGCTTAAAAACCGGTCTGGTCTATCTCGGTCTTACTAGGTCGCAAGAGTGTGAACGGGCCTTTAAACCACCGTCTATAATCATCTGAAACGCCGGTAAGACGAGACCATCAAAGCCTCATTCTATACACCTTTGCAAGTGGGATCCCGGTTTAACCTCGAACCGTGCGCCGAGGTGAGGCGAACCTTCCCTCCAGCAAGGAAGTTCGCTGCTTGTTGTGTAATGTCGCCAAGCGTCGCTTGTTGAAAAATGCACCAATGAGCGCAGAAAGAAATTAAGAATAAATATTTATAAAGCAAACCAGTGCTGTCTTCGACCACGAAAGACCACTCAAAACTAAATAAAATAAGCAAAGCAATAACAAATCGAAAAATTCAAAAATATCTAAAGTCTCAAAGCACTCAACAGAATGCGCCAGAAGCCGCCAGGCCAGTGCATCAACGATAGGGGTGCTCGCAGTGGCAGGCAACGTTACTAGAACAACCCAGTTGGGAACCTCACCCTTGAAACCTTTGCCATTGGCGTCCACCGAGACCGAGCTAAATACGTTAAGAGCGGCAGCCTTTAGCGACCAGTTGAAACATGAAAGTTGCTTTGTATGGCTACTGCTAGAGTCACTGAATGTTCCCAGACTAACGAAACTCCCAGGCTCAAGCAGCGAACATGGCGGATCAATTTTTGTTTATTTACTGCGGTCATCATGAGCTTTTAGAAAGCATGTTTTTGCGTAAAAACAAACGGAAAAAGCTTTTTTTTCTAAAGACCTTTCATTGGAGATTTGTACAATAAAACAGGCGTGTGATGATTTCTTAAATTCTCAGTTTACACGGTTTTCCGGTACAATTAATATCGTTTTTATACTACCATGTCTCATCGGTGATTTCAGGTAATGCGTCCCGACCTGGGCGCGTCCTAACTTCGGTAGCGATTTGAGGCGCGTCCGCTTGGGAGAGGGGGTTGGAGACTCTCAAGCCCTTTCCACCGTATCTGTTTCGGCGACAAAATGGCCGACTAAAGCCAAAATAGACTACTCAGAGTGTACGCTGTCGAATGCGATACTCCCGAACTATACAAGCAGCCGTGCTGTTCCCCGAGCGGCCGTTGCGGGAGAAATGGCGGCGTTGCTATCGCCATTAGTTCGGTTCTCGAGTACAGATCGGTGCCACTTTTTCAAAGCAGGCTCTGTGGCAGTTTCCTATCTGAGGGGTTCTAGTAACCTTGCGGCAGGTCTGGCTTCCACAACGTGCTGGAACAGATGCTGCTATCGTTTTAAATTCAGCTCGAACCCTTAACACTTTCTGGTCTAGTGACTCCTACTGGAATCATTACATATCGCATTTTTTTCGGTTGTAGACAGCTAAACCAAAACCTTTACCGTTCCTGACCAATGATTCCTGGAGTATTGGAGAACTAAACTTGGTCACTAGATGGCGCCACCAAGTGGCCATTCCCGTTCAGTTTCACATCCACCGTACGTTCGCATTCGCACGACTTTGGGTCCACAGTGTTTGGGTCCACGTAGAGGACTTCCCACCTCCCAGTAGAGGTAAATTGCATCGCAGAGATCTGTAAATATACGTGGACGCGATTCACGTATTTAAGTTACAGTATATATCATTACGAAAACTTGAAAGAATAAAACATTGAGGACGAGGACGGAAACAGGTCATGTTTCCGTCCTCGTCCTCAATGTTTTATTCTTCCAAGTTTTCGTATCAATTTAACAAGACGTTCGTTTTCAATTACTATATATTATTCTAGAAACGTTTAGAACAAATATTGCATTACTTAAGCTGTATTGTTTCAATGATTTATGCAGGAGTCATTCGCCTTCGCCATGGAAGACTGGGCAACGTTTTATAGCTCAGCACCAGGTGATGCTTGAGCACTTGGCAGAGCAGACTAGCCTCTACTCTGTGCAGAAGAGTGGGAAGTCTACTACGACAAGGGCAGATGAGATGCAGCAGTTTGTCGGTATATTTTTGATGACAGGACTGATTCCATTCCGTCAGTACCACTTCTAATGCAGTGAGAAGCTGCAGTTTACATCGGTGTCCCAGACGGCGTCAAAGAACAGACTCAAGCAGCCCCGAAGGTATTCCCACTCTCCAGAAAACAGCAAGATCTTGCCAAAAGGAGACCTGGGCTTTGACAGTCTTTTCAAGTTGCCTTCTTTTCTGGGTGCACTACTGGAAAAATTGCTTGGCTGTGGCACTATAAGAACCACAAAGCGTTGATGAGCAGATGGCGCCATTCAAGGAAAAATCAAGCCTTCGCCAGCGCATAAACAATAAGCCCCATAAGTGGGGTTTTAAGATTTTTGTTAGGGCTGGAATTCAGGTATTGCATACTAGTTTGCAGTGTACACTGTGGTGGCAACGTCGTTATGTCATTGTGTGATGACTTGCCCAATGACAGCAACTTCAAAGTGACATATGATTACCTTGTTTCATTGAAGTCATCCAAGCTTTGAAAAGAAGAGGGATCTTTTCTTGTGGTACAATCCGTTCCCATCGTATGACGCACTCGGTTTTGGAGTTCGAGAAAGCCCTCCGAAAGAAAGGAAGAGGCTCCTCCGAATACAAAGTCGAAAGCCGAGAGGGTGTCGTTGTGGTTCGATAGGATGGACAATACAGCTATCCAGGTTGCATCCTCCTACACAGGAGTTGAGCTGGAAGATTTAGTCAAAAGGTGGAGCGCTTTGGAAAAGAAGCACATCATCCTGGTTGCTCACTCAGCGATTGAGAAAACCAACGACGAAACAACAAAACATTGGGGGTTTTGAGCTTGCAGATCAGCTGATTGAATACTACAGGATACCATCACGTTTTTCAAAATGGGACTGTTTGCGCATTTCCTCAACTTCATTGCTGTCAACTCGTAGCTCGTCTACAGGCGACACGTGCAGCAACTTTAGTTCTCGAAGCAGATGACTGTTTGAGATCAGCTTGGATGCGTCAGACGCCCTTCGATGGTCAGGCAAGACAGATGCAAAGAAAAAAAGGAGGCCTGCCAGCATTCCTGGCGAACCTGTTAAAACATTCGGACGACAAGCAAACTCCCGTGCATCGCTTGACACGAGCTATGACCAAATAGGACTGAGTTCCAGGACGAAAACCAGCGCTGCGAAAACTGCATCTCCTCATACACGAAGTGGAGCTGCACAAAACGGAACATCAGGCTCTGCCTCAGCAACCACAAGAACTGCTTTGTCGAGTTCCACAAGAAGTAGACGACTACTCTACGTTGACCACAACTGGCAAACGATTCCAGTGGCAGTCATAACCTTTCTAAACTAAAATATCGCAAAATAATTCATGAAACATTTTTTTGGTTATTTTTCACCTTTTTTGTGCAAACAAATGCAAAAATAAAATTATGTCGTGTGAATTTGAAAACTCGGACCAGAAAGAGTAAAACAATGCACTGGCCTACAATATTTGATGCTATGATTTTGTGTTGATACTGCCTCCTGCGTTCCGAAATGGTAAGTGTGTCGCTAACGCTGGCCGTTGGCGATAAAGCAGACGCCACCATCTTGTCATCGCGCACCCCAATGACGTGCCCCTGGCGCACCCCAGCATGGCGGAAACGTTACGCGGCGCCAGCCTTGCTCAAATTGGCAACGCAAAGGAGCCCTTCTTGCAAATATGTATACTCCGTTCACCCTTAAGCTGAAAGTACAGTCAAAGACATGAGCGCGTTCTAGCCCGCGCTCCTGGCTTTCAGACATGCCATAGCCTCCTTTATACAGACAAAGCCTGGCAGATCGCCACAAGACGCGGCCGCGGAAATCGAAGAGGAAAAGTGGCAGACAACGGATGAGAGGTGCTTTAGGAGAGCCCAGAGCCGGGAGAGCCAGGTGACGGGCGCCCCGCTGCGGCGAGACGCCAAAACACACTTCTCCCGAGCGATAGAATGTCTGGTCGTGCTCCTCGCGTTCCCCACGCTACGATTTCATTTCTCGTCGGGTTTGAAAACCTTGTTTCGCGTCCTCGCCGCTACAAAAGCTGTACGCTGACAACCAGGCTTCACTAAAGCCCCTTCATGTTTCAAGAGTAGCCCAAGGCGCGTCGATGCGTGCGGCACGTGCAACGTGCAGCCCTTGGAAAGATCATGGTGACACAGCGCAGCACTGAGCTAGATTTCAGACGCCATGTTCTTCCCAGAAGTGGCGCGCGGCATGTGTCCCGAGCATTTCCACATCAATGAATGGTGCCCCTTCTCCCAGAATAGAGAGACTTTAGGCACCCCGAGAAATGCTCTGTTGTACCAGATCCTCGCTCTTCAAATCTGCGACCGGGCACTCTATGGCTCCGTCGTCGAACTGCCAGGCTTTGTGAGTATAGAGGAAGTTATGGACATGCATCTCTAGCGCGAGCGCTTGTTCCGTGGAAGAGCGCTCCAAAGCAGCGACCTCGTTTTTTCGTGCTTGTGGCATTGGCTACAGTCACGAGCCACCCTCTAATAAGAGCGTCCGGCAGAATCTGTCGATGCGCGGTAAAAAAACGACCGATAGTAATACACAAAATCAACAAGACAAAATAAGTCCTTTCAGCTTTTTTTTTTTTTTTCTTTTTCACGTGGCATCCGCGAGCAAGAAGCATGACAGTCATTACGCACAATTAAAACGCGACCTGAAAATATTCGCTTTGGCAAGCTGGTGCGCTGAAAAACAACTTCAGAGCTACTTGCCTTCCGAAGGCAAATAGCGGGTACGTACCCGTACAAACCTCATGCAAGGCGAGCGCCCGATCGCCTGCAGCCAATTGGCCCCAAGTTCTTGCCTGCCTGCGTATCTCCTCGGTATTAAAACCAGAGTTTCAATCTCGTAGTTGGCACAATTCACAAACCAGCACAACCGCTTTTACAGAAACCAATTGTTTTTTTACTATCAAGACGAGCAAACGAAAAAAAAAATCAATCAAGATTAAACAAACCAGTTGATGTGGGACGCTAGGTTTAGGTCAGTCCCGCTAAGAAAACAAGCACCCACACAGGGCTTCCGAAGGCGCGTACTTGCAACACTTGTTTTTTGCAAACTAGGTATGTTGACTTGACGAGATCTTCTCAATATCTCGGTAAAGACGAAACGACTCGAACTCATCAAAATAGATGACCTCAATGAGCCACCCTCGTTGAGCACCCCGCAAACACGGGTATCCATGTTTGTTATCATTTGAAAACAAAACGGAAAAGGCAATATCGCTATATCCTTAAAAACAATAATTACTTTTTCTGGAATATTTTTTCACAGACATAAAAATAATGCCGATAAAATAGTATTACGGCACGAAGAAACAGTGTTAAAACGAACATTTAACCCATCAATAATCTCTCCAAACAATGAGAGCCGAAACACAGTGCTTAAATAGGTAAGCAATTTTTTGTTCTTTGGTAGGTGCCTGGAGCAGGGCTACTCCCACCTAGATTGAGTCGAACGGCGCAAAAATTAAGAAACACATGTTTTGTGCATGTGAACAAACAAAACAAAAATGATGCATACTAGATAAGCGTTTCTTTAATATCAATGAATTTTTGTTTTGCTTTTTATCCCGCGACGTTTTTATCGAAGAGTGTTTTCGCACGATATAATTATATTCACAGACTTCGAGCATGTAAACGTGTTTCTTTTTTAACGAAATTGTAAAAATAAGCTTTCTCTTAACATACGCATTACCAGGAAAAATGAAACTAGATATATATGGCAAATCGCGCTAATACATCGCTAGCAGTTTGTTTTGGTAACGTACCTCAGCAGGTGGATACCTATCTAGTATTACTGCATAACTCTGGCTGTTCTTTATTTTTTTATTCGCCTCATTTACCGCTTTTTCTTGTCTACCTGAGTTAACGTTATGACGCTGCATTCTTGCTCGAATACGCGCTCTTTAGCGACAACCTTGCACATGGATACATATACGGTGCTGTTTTAGTAGTCCGCTCAATGCTACGAGGCAGAAAAATATGGCACAATTTACCCCGTGAGAAATGTTCCAAGCAATAATGAGAATTTCTTAAACATTGTACGCTTATAATCAACTTCCCAGTGAGAATTATATTATTATCGTTCAAATGAAATACTGAGCGGAAAATTTGGACTGACATGCTGTCTACTTTAATGTGGGGTAACAAGATACGGTATGTAGTTATTCCTAGCCTACTTAAAAAAAAAAGTTTATATTCTAACCTTCGCACGTGCCTATTTGCGACTTCAGAACCATAATGTGAGCGCTTAGAGAATGATCAATCGTATTACAGCTAGAAGGAATGAGCCCTCAATTTATCCCAAGTTATTGGTTGGCCTCCATATTTTTTTTTCAGGATATGGGCAACATCTGTTATAGCCACACTTCATCTTTTTTATATTATCGAGTATACATTTATATATTTCCTGTATTGTGTAAGGTCTGCGCGTGAAACCGCTCTTTTCTGGGATTTACCACCAAGCCAAAAACTATGCACCGGAACCCTCCCAGGTAATTCTCTTGAACGGCGCGCCGACCGTCATTCTCTCGTCACGGTGCACAAGTTATGAATCGGTTGCATTAAACCCCGGTCGCGCACTTTTACTCGCCATAATGTGCGGTAGAGAACAAACGCCACACAACTTTCGCGTCTATGGCGAAACCATAAAGGGAGCGTGCACGAGAACGTCCAAGAAGTCGCTGCAATCTTCAACTCAGAGAGCAGCATTCACTCACTGGTTACTTTGGTGATGTTTAATGAGGCTTGATTACCCGGCGATCCGACTGTACCCTGTTAAGCAGTTGCTAATAATGTTTCAATCCAAGGCATAGCATTAGTTTTCAGGTCTTTGAAGTGATTTTATTTAAGTGTTATTGTACCCTGTTACGCTATAAAGATATTAGTAATTTTATTCGGCTTATATTCTTATCGTAGTTGCTCTTGCAAGATACTGTAGGAGCGCGAGCAATTTCATGAAGACGGCCACACAACCAAAGCGAAGATAAAACCGGGCCATCTGAAGGTGCCATGATAATGTGTCTGAATACCGCCAGCTCTGTTTGTCTTTAAAGTGACCCTTCAAGATTTCTTTCGAAGGTTGAGGAGACATACCATGAATATATTTAAAAGTTTGTGATTGTTTCAAGAAGTCTGTAGGACCTGTCAAGAATATTTCTCTGAAGTCATTCTCAAAGATATATTACGAAAACCTAAGAACCACAACTTGTCCTCAGTAACAGTACGTAACTTTCTGTAGGTACATTCAAAAGGGTTTTCGCAATACGTGCAATGGCAAAATTGGACTTGAGCGTTGGTGGTTCCATATATATATATTTATATTTTTTTTTTCAGAGAGGAGCGGCCAAGAACAGTAGTTAAAATGAGCAGCCAATTCATCAATCTCAAAATAAAACCAAGCAAGGGCAATCTATCGTAAACTCACTTGACACAAATCGCTGATTGGTGCAAAGTTGGGGTTTTTTTCGTGCCAAACCAACGAAGGGCATCTGGCACGCCTCAACGGAGGGCATAGGATTAACTTAGCCCACCTGGGAATCTTTAGACGCGCAACCAAAAGCTCGGTTACAAGGCGCCTCCTCCGCAATATGCTTCCGTCGTATTGCCGGCGCCTCGGGCGGGATTTGAATTCGCCACCTAGGGATCCGTAGGCTGGAGCGTTGCCGCGGAGTCACCAAGGCGGCTTAACCCTCGCTTGACTAGAACTTTCAGAGTTTCTTGGAAAGGATGGAAGAATATGCTTACGGGCAATCAGACACTGATTCCTATTTTTCTGCACAACTTTTCTGTCCGGTGCATGCAAAAAGCAGGAATAATTAATTATTTGCAATATATATGATAGGTGGGGTTTTTTGGTGTCGGTAATTATCGATGAACTCGGAAGATTAACACCTGAGCCGGTTTTATTAAAATTGGGCAAAACCGAAAAACATCGAATAAGAGTCTCTGAAATACGTTTACTGCGCAGGTGAGCTGGTAAACAATCATAATAATAATAAAAAAAACAGCATTGAGACTATAGGGACCAAAATTCAGCAACACCTTCTTAAATAAAATAAGTATTACTGCGCAGGCAAGCTGGCCAATGATAATATTGGAGACGGTGGTGTGCTGTCCACATTTTGTCCCCAATCTAAAAGATTTTCGTTATCAATAAATGTTTACTGTTCTTAAACTAAAAAAAAAAAATACCGAAACGAAAACAAATTATCTTGTCTTGTTTACATCGTCTGCCGGTTTTGTTTTTTTGCGTATTTTAAGTGTTCAACTACTAAAATGTAATTTCAGTGTAGATTGAACATAGTCACCCTAGATAGTCCTCAGGGATCTGTGTTATTTAGGTAATCAGGCCTCTTCTCTCGTTTTATTCTTTGATCGCCACAGGGATGTTTGCAGATTATTCAAGTTTCGGGCAACCTGGGGATCCAAAGTGTTTGACCACGTGGCCCGCATGCCAAATTATCCACAGACATTTCCGCCGCGAAGAAGCCAATTACAGTTGGCCACACGAGCGGCGCTCCGCCGCTGGTAAACGGCCGTCGCAGGGTCGCAGGGGATGCGCGGAGGGTTCTGGGATCGCGGCGCGGCGCGGGCGATGACGGGAAATAAATGACTACGGGTTGATGAACCAGTGCGTCGTGTCATTCTTCGAGACTGGTAGAAAAAGGGGAATTACCACAAAGTTGCTTGCAAGTTCTTCTCTTGAGGTCGGGGAATCCTACCGCCATGAACTCTTTCTTTCAACATAATATCAGACATACACCGATCTCTAGTCCGACAGAAAAAAATAGACACCAAACAACACCGAATTTCTATAAAAAACAATTGGAATAAAACACCTCTGAATAAAAAAAAAAGTAAAACCAAGAAAACGGAATTACTGTCAGAGGTGAAATATGTAGGGGTTCAGTATATCATTCGTCGGGGATAACGCCTTCTACACAATCCATTTCTCGTACTATTGAATATATGAATGTACTGTACCTGATAATTTTATAAAACGCGAAAAGCACTTATTTTTATTGTGTTTTTTTTTAATCTTAAGAAGCTCCGTTTTTTATTTACGTCATTTCAACCCAATAGGCAGGGCAGCTCTAGATGACACTTGAATCACTATGTATACATACATTTTTAATATTTAACACACTTTAAAACTGACCGTCTATAAGAGTTAGATTTGTCCATTCCTTTTATACTTTTATGAATACATTATTAAAATATTTACCATCGTAAATAATAATACGTCAGTTTAATCGGGAGCCTCTGCACCCTAATGACGCATGCTTGGATCAATGCGACATAAAAAAAAAGTTAATTTCACAGTAATGGTTCATGTAGTTCTGACTGCCGCTTCTAGAATATGATTTTCCTATTTTTTTTTTATTTATACTCGCGATCTAGAGAAATACGAAACAGAGATCATAATCGCTCTACTATGAAGTCTTTTTATTACACATTACTTTTCTCTGTGTTCGTAGTTTTTCCGTTTTATTTAACGATAAGAAACGCTGTGCTGATCTGACAAGATAGTGCCACGTAGGTAAAACGCATAGTCCGTTAAAAAAATTCCCATGACACCTAAACACTTCTTTTGAATTGTGAATGCGAAAGCATGAATGTCGTTCTTCTGCTCCCTTAGTTCGTCTGCGGCGTGTTGGCGTGGACGGCCACGTTTGGCTATTAGCCCCGAGCGCGACCGAAAGCGTCGCTGTGGTAGGCCTTCCACGATTGGCCGAACGCTGACTATGACGTCGGAAAGGGGATTTATCATCGACGGAAATAAGAGGAATGAAAGAACTTTAATTTTGACGGTGATGGCAGTGTTCCTTTGAGAGCGCAATGATTTCCAGCTTCCACCATGTTAATAACAAACACCATCGAACTTGTTGTTTGCAAGGTAATGACGTCACAAGGGGGAACCACCGGAGGGCGCCACCAAAACATCTCGCCGCTAATTGCCGAGGTGGCGGCCGACGGCCGAGCGCGCGCTCTTGTGAAGTGGTTCGTCCGTGCACTTCTCCGGAGTTCGCCCGGGCGTGGTCTGTTGGCTCTGCGGCCAGCCGTTCTCTGTTGCTAGCGGCCGGGACGCTGCGCCGCCATGAAGAGGGCTTTTCTGTGGGGTGGAGTTCCTTGGAACTACGTCGCGGGGCTGCCAGTGGGAGCCTCGTTCCTGTGAACTTTGACGCGCGCCAGCCAATGAGAGCCTATCCATGAAATCGCTGCTACCAGACGACAGGCTTTGCTCCGTTTGGACGGGGGAGTTTAGGTGCAGTTCGGCGCGGCTTCCAAAGCTGATAACGCCAGTTCGGTTCAAGGGACAGTTAACGCTTTCGCATTAATAACGACTCTCTTGATTGTAATAAATAATTTTAATACAACTTTGTCTTGTAAGCCTTCGAAACTTAATGTTATCAAAGCTTCATTGCGAGATACACACGCAAATTAAGGTAATTTAACCCCTAGTAGGTAAAGAAAAGGTGAAGGGCATTAGCATGTAATGCATGTTTTTTCTTCCCATTCTCAAGCAAAATTATATGCAACGAACGACACCAAAGAATGCTTTATTAACAGAAAGCGTCGGTCAGCATTGTCCATTTTTTATACAAGAAGACTGTGTTCCTTGACATATGCTCGAAACAAATATTCAAATTATCTAAATAAATGTAAAAGTTCTTTGCAGATATTGCAACGAAACCTGCCTGTAACTCAAAACACATACGTAAAATCCTCGAATTTTTGTTTTCTAAGTGTAGAAATAAACGTGATATCCCTACTGCGAAATATCGATCCCGAGTTCCATTATTTGCTAAAAACATATTCGCGCATCATTTTATCTTACATTTGTTTTTGTTTTTGGCTTTTTTTCTTTAATTTACGTAACTCAAATGTTTTTTGTCAAGATACCTTTGCAGGAAGCATGGCATTAGAAGTGCTCAGCACACACGGCTTGTCTGGGTAGTGACTGCACTTCAGACTGTTGTGCAAGGAACTTAGTGCATGAAAAATCAAACGAATATTGTAATTCCAAGATATGCATTATTGCACTTGAGGGCACACCTCTCACATACTATAGTTCCCGTGTTTAAGGATTCGGAACTCTCGATAGGTGGCGGAAGTTCCTTTGTACAATCTTCTGATAGGACGAATAATTCAGAAAAGAAAGAAATGACGTAACACCTGTCACGGTAATTCTGTGAAGACGTTTGGCCCAATTAATTAAATTTAACTTGTGTGGGAGGGGTATAATTTGTGTGGTTTTCACAATTACTTCATGGGAGCACATCCAATCTTCGCCTTCAGTTGACATAAATTTGTGTGATGCAAGCGACATGTATAAGCATATTATATTATAGGTTGATACCTAATGTATTTTCAGCCTAGTTGATTCCGTTACTGACCCAATTTATACGGCTATCAGAGCTATTACTTTTTAAAAAATAGAGTTCTTATCTTGAGAAATATATGTCGCAACGAGACGAGATTATTTTGACTCGGACAATATACTAGTTGCTGGTGAAAACGCCCGTGGCCTCTTCTGATTGTAAAGTTTCCACTGCCATACGTTGTTTTTCAGCACGCTTCTAACAATTTGAAGCGAGAGAAAGTATCCTTCGAATAAAAAAGAGCGTAAACTTTCCTGGTCCTTCAAACCGCGCTCCAAATTGGTGCTCTAATACTCGTTCCGTTCGCACGTGCATATCTATCTTCCGCCACTAAAAAAGTGCATCCGACAGTGGTACTTGAATTTATGGAAGAAAAACAGAGATACCGTAAGCGCTCTCGAGAGTTCCTAAAGACAACTTTGTTATTTTCTTTTTTCTTTGTAGCGCTCTCGCTGAGCAGACCTTTTAATTTCGTAGCTGTTTTATCGCAATTTCATTACTCAAAAAAAAAAAAAAAATATGCGCATTTTGAATTTAAAAAATGAAGGAGGCTTACCATACCCTTCAATGCCGAATTAGATCGCAGCTCTTGAGGAGGAGGAGGGGAGGGTTCGGAGAGGATGGTATGCCCCTGCTCCCCCTCTTCACCCTCCCTTCCTCCTCTCCTGCTTAGCTTTCATTTAGCGGGACATTTTCGCTAACGTTCTCGCTTAATTAAACGAAAATTTCCCGCTTAATTTAGCGGGGAAGTTTAGCGAAACGTTTTCCCGGTAAATATAGCGGGGAAACTGAATTGGTGTTGAGGTCACGCGACATCAATTTGCCTGGTATATCTAGTGATAAATTGTCCGCTAAATCTTTTTTTTTTTTGCTAAATTTAGCGTGACGTCAAGAGGTTAAACTTTTTCCGGCAAGTTTGACAGAAAAAGGTTTCTCTAATTTTGGCAGGAAATTTTTCCGCTAACTATAGCAAAACAATTTCTCCGCTAAATTTAGCGGTAAAATTCCCAACTATATTTAGCGGAAAAATCTCGCCGCTAAGTTTAGCGGAAAATGTTTACGCCAAATGTATGGCAAAGATTTTCCAGCAAAATTTAGAGCGAAAATTTATCCTCGCGCCGTCATCATTGGAAACGTCCCATAATGCAATGCACGGTTACGCCGACGTCGACGCCGACGCCGCTCAACCCGGAAACGGGCGCCTAAGAGGTGCGCCCTAAAAGATTGAGTGAGTCTACTTCTACGCAATGCGCTTGGGGAAGCCAATCACTGCAATATATAGAGCGAGCTAATGACAAGGGCTTAGAAAGCCTGTATAACAGAAAGTGCCCAACTGCTCCATCGGGGTCACAATGTTTATGGACAGTGTTTCCAGTACGAGCTGCAAGACGACGACTAACGCGTTGGTCGTCTTCGAGCTGCTTCATCTTTCCACCTTCTCTCATCCTTGCCAAGTGAAAATTCAGCGCATGCGCACTTGCGTCCCTTCGCCGCCCGAGGCTCTCACCATTAAATTGTAAACGCCCTTTAGACAATATTGGCTCTCTACAAGGGCTTTTTTGCAGCATCGGCAGAATAGTGATAGCATGAAATAACTCTTGCAGCAACGAGGGCGAATCTTAAATTGTTCTTTTTTTTTGTGAACTTTTTTTTTTTATTGTTGCCGCCGCTGTTGCCACGAGGTTTACTTTTCAGTATCGTTGTATACAGCCTGAGTGTCTCCCTGCTCTCCTTCCCTCGAGGGTGGAGTGTGCCAGTAATCGATTCGCCGGATGAAGAGCGTATCACAATTATTAGAAAGGGAAACGGCTTCAGAAATAAAGTGAGGCGACGTGGCGTCACACGACACTTCATCTTACAGAAAACGGTTGAAAGCATCGAGAAAAAAGAACAGTGCAGATGTTAGAAGACACGTATGATAAAATACATATAAAAGTGAAGCCACGAGGAAAAAGCTCGAAGGACAGTATTGAAAAGATTATGTAAACTGACTATAATGACCCAGTACGACCAATTAAAAGTGAGTTAATTCAGCTTATATCCAAGGAAGAAGTCGAAACTATAAATTCACAGGCTTCCTCTGGGCAAAAAGGAGAATCGTCGAGGTGAGGTAAACAAGGTAGCGAACGAGCTAGATCTAGAACCCTCAACGATTGTAGTTGTGGGCAGAGTAGAAGGCTCCTGTAGTCCAAGAAACGGTGGGCAGGAGCTAAGTCAAATCGCTATCTCTGGCATGAAAATGGGAATACCTTTATCTCGAATGACCAATTGAGATCGAGCGACGCTCATTATAATGAAATACGATCTTCTTTCGATTGATTGACCACGTAATTCGATGTCAGAATTTGGGTATTATATCGTGAAGCACTATTATTTCTCCAAGTCGACTTTGAAATTGGTCAAGGGTGCCACCATTTCGTTAAAACCAAAGAGTATTAAAATTGTAATTCTTCGACGGCAGCTGGCACGGTGATAATGAGGCATTAATTCACGATCTAAGGAAATATATCTGTGATGATTGTCTCAAGTTGAGCGCAAGAATCCCGATCAAATCAGTGGGAGAGGTCCTGTCACACTGATACAACAGTTGAGGAACTCCATCCTCGTGTTGCCGGCGTACCCTGTCACATCGCCGTAACAAGAACAATCGGGCAACATGTAGTTGTCGCCCGACAAAAGTGTTCGCCGATTTTTCGTCCGACCACCCTTTCACACCGCGCATACGGCGAGGCCAACACGAGGAAAACTCCACCATCTTGATTGTTTACCTTCGTTCGTGTGCGGCGCAGCATCGCTGGACATGGGACTCCACAAAGAGCTAGTGTGCTCGAAGTGTCGGAAATTACCACGCGACGATATCAACCACTGACTGTGATTAAAAAACTTCACACGGGGAGTATTTTCCACCCTTTATTTTATCAAAATGTTCTTCATTCGCTGACAAACCAGATAGACCTAACCGAGGAAATTGAGAATGATGATATATGTTCCATTTTTGCCACCATATAAAGTGTTTCTGTCGGGTTCTTTCTTTCATGGAATTCGTATTTATACTGTAAAATTGGGTTAGCACCAGGTGTACCCGAAAATGTAATTTGTAGCGTAATGTTGAGCTGAACTGACACTGCTTAAAAACTACAACACTGTCATGGTCGGCCTTCATCACAATCCGTGGAATAAAAATATTTCAGCGGTATTACCCAAAACGTTCTCGAGATTTTTTAATCAATTCATGTTTCTGGTAGCGGCTGATTCCAAGTTTTTAGCATCAGGGCGTTTTAGAGTATCGATTGTTTAATCTTTGCTTTTCTGGATGAAAGGTATTACACTTTATTATCCGCTGGATGAAACAGCTCGGATATACAGTCACACACTCAGGCACACAAGAAAGAAACAGACTCGCAGCGCTGACTAACAGTCCAGTGATATATTTCTTCTACCTCAAATCGTCACCTTCTTCTTTGCCATTAAAAAGAACATTTACAATTTTTAAACACCAGAAACCAAATAGCCAATAAGCATTAATAAATAAATAGTTAAACATCATCAAGCAATAACAAAAAATTAAAAAAAAAATTAAAATGTTCTTTTTAACGGCAAAGGAGAAAAAGGTGACGATTTGAGAAAGGAGAAATTTATCACTGAGTCGTTAGTCAGCGCTGCGAATTTGTTTCGTTCTAGTGTGCCTGTGACTGTGAATGTATATCCGCGCTGTTCCATCCAGGCATGAATTACCAACTAGCCCAAGCATCCACATTATCATCGGGTGAGTAGGCATGCTACTTTATTTCACTAGCAGTAAATTGAACTGGGGCCCTATGTTGCGCTTTTTGGACTCTCACGGTGACTAGGGAGAAGGAAGTGACGTAGGTGTGAATGGTCGTATCTAGCTTCCCGATTTGCGCTAACTTCTTCGTTGTTTTCTTCTGCAGAAATTCGTCATCAGCGACTCCAGCAATCAACATCCCAAGCGTTGTTGACGTCACTTCCCTCTCCCTGGTCGCCCTGGGAGTCCAAAAAGCGCAACATGGGGCTCCTGGTCTCTCCGCAGTCCTAATTTCAACACCAGTCCGAACAATCCCAACACTAGCTGTGACCATTTCGACATCCGCTTTCCACAACTGCGATATTAAAAACATTGACCAACTTTTTTTAGCTGCACACCAGCGTTACTTTTTGAGGAATAACGTTTTCCTGGCCTTCATATGAGTAAGCTCTTAAAAACGACGTTGATGGGGAACTAGCTGTGCCATTAAAGTTTTCCGTCTTGTCGCGTTTCCGGCCCGAACTTCGTCTAACCACCGACTAGGGAAACAGACCTGGTCCAACTCAATTTGCTGCTGTTTTAGTTGCCGAATGTTGTCATATCAAGTCGACATTTCCGTTGCCCTATATGCTTTGCTGGTGTTGACGCGATGTGACAGGCTTGTTGGAAAACACGGGGATCGAGTAACAAGTTGCCCGACTGTTTGACAACGTGTTGCGTTACTGTTGCCATCGTGTTGCCTCATTGTGACAGTGCCTTAAGCGACACACTGGCAGCAGTCCGGCATTGGGTCTGGCCAAGGTCCTCGGGTCGGTTAGGCTGTTCGGTGCTGCTTTTTGTGTCTACGTACTTACTACGTACTAGGCAGGCCGTCACTGTGTTGAAACTCATTGTGCCGGCATCCGTTGTGTCAGTAAATATTGGGTCAGATTTTGGCTGGCTAGTTATTGTCGGGGCGGGGGTCGTCGAGTTTGTTGTCGCTCGGTTTGCTTTTCTTGGGTCGGCCGTCGTCGGGTTGGTCGTCGGCGAGTCAAATATGAAGTTGGGTATTGTCGAATCGGTGTTCATGTGCTTCTACGTCATCGGTTTGGTCGTCGTCTTGTCGGGGGTCGTGGTAAAGTCCGTTATTGAGGGGTCGGTTCTTTTCTGGTCCTGTGTTATCCGGTCGGTAGGAGTCATGCTGTTACCATGATATCAAGAAATCCTGTGCATTGCTACCTACGGTAACAGAGTTGCGCCTTAAGGCTGTTTATACTCCGACGTTGTGCGCCGTGAAGGCAATGTAGCGCAGAACGCGCGCCTTTCATTGGTCGGCGACCAGGAAATCGATATTTGCGACCAATCAGTATCAGTGTGCGCTGCGCTAGGCTGCGCCTGTCGACGTTACGTTGAAGTATAAACGTACCTTTAAACTTATGCGGGTGGGCGTAGCGTCGGCTGTAGTGCACGGCCCTGGGTGCTTTGGTTCTTACGTGGTTAAATTCGGCGAGTAGCGGAGCCGCTCGTGCCACCGCGCATGGAAAACAAGAAACGAGGAGAAGGAGGCGGAAGCAGGGTATCGTCCACCAGGGCGCGTTCATCGTCGACGAAGCTACCGTAGCGCTGACTTTTATGCACGGCGCTGGATGCTTTGCTCCTCATGTGATTGATTTCGGCGAATAGCAGCCTGGCGGCTAAGGCAAAATAAACGTGCAGCTCTGCCTCCTCTTTGGGAAAGCATTACGAGGAGCTATATTGATGTCCACAATATAAATATCCTTGAACTAGTGGTAGTTTTCGGCAGAAAGAGCGAGGATGGGAGCGTTGGTTTAAGTAATATGGCCCGAAGCAGGTCCTGGGTCACAACCACCTTAAACCGAAATCCTATTTTATGCGTCCAATTTCGGTAGTTAAGACATGCTTATTGTAATTTTCTTAAATCGAATAATATTCAGTTTCAACGGCGTTCTGAATGCGTCGAAATAGTTGTTGCTCTGCCGGTCGGTTGAAGATGTGGTTGACTGATTTGCGGTCGGTTCGCTACCGGTCACGGTTCAAGATACGGGTTCTAAGTTCGCGTTTTTTTAACTAATTAAGACCTCCAGCTCCTGGCTGTTGGCACCAGCATGCGGAAAATCTTTTGGGGTATGGTCCGCTTCGGTAGATTAACACATAACTGAATGATGCTAACGGTCGTGTACTGAGAACAGCTCGAGACAACTTTTAATCGGCCGGACGTTGCCTCTTTAATGTGTAAACTTGAATATTTATTGGCTCTGAAATCAAATGGAAGTCGACAGTAGCACAGGCCTACAGGGCCAGCATTTGGAGCCCATAAGCGTACTGTAAATAGGAGAATGTTTAGTGTTTCAGATCAATATATTTAAATGCATGGCATTCATAGGTCCATCCTGAGGGATTTCGCGTCCTTGACATGTAGCCTAGATGACGTCAAAGAGTCACTTGACACTGTGACGCCATCGAGGCACTCTACATGCAACGCATTTATAAGTCTTCACGGTGTCACGTGAAGTACCCTGACGTCACGCCTTGTGGTCCCGTGACGTAATATCACACCATAACGGCCATCACGTCACGTGATGGCCGTTATGATGTGATGCGTGAATGCATATGTTACACTCCACTCCTACTTGTGCCTTCAATGGCCTCTAGTATCCTCTAAATAACACTGTGACGTCACGTGGTACCGTGATATCAGGGACAATGTGACATCAGGTGACAGTGCGACGTCACTAGCCACGTGGCGTCAAGTGGCGTAACACTGTGGGGGGCGAGTGACACAACTGGTCGTTCTTTTTAAAGCGTAAAATATTTGTTTAAAAATAGGCCGAGTAAGCTACACATATGCGGCTTTTGCGATTCAGCTATACGCCCATGGGGACATAGTATACGGAGCTAATCGTAACGATCAGTCTGCTAGTTAGGAAAACTTTGTTAAGTAACGTTCTAATTAGTGACAACAGACATATGCGTCCAATCATAAACGACTTAATCAGTCATTTTTTGAAAGTCACAATGGAAGGGTCAGCATTTTTTGGCGTTCAATAAAAACGCTCCATTTTGACGCGTTTCTAGGTTTCGGTTTATTACCGGAGCGCATCTCTGCACCTGTGGTCGAGACGCACGACATATGTGCGCGATACTTCCCTCCATCCAAAGAGGGGGCGAGGCAGTTGCTATGCGCCGCGAACACCAGGAAGCAGGACCTCGGGAGCAAAGTTGCGCACCGATTAGAAACCTAAACCTAAAAACGCGTCAAAACTGCGCGTTTTTTCCCCTCAAAACGCCGTGAATTACTGATTCTGCCTTATATCTTTTTAAAAAAAGGTTCCTTTAGCGGTTTTCAATGACGCTCAGCAAGCTTCTAATTAGAAAATATGTCTATTTTCACTAAATTAAAACGTAAATTAACAAATTTAGCCTGATTAACCTATAGATCGTTACGATTTGCCCCCAGTATTCTGTCCGCCTGGCCGTATAACTCACCTGCACAAGTCGCACTAGTGTAGCTTTCACGGCTCTTTATAAACAACTTTTTTAAGCTTAAAAAATAAAACTTCCTGTATAATGTCAGTGTCGCATGTAATTGTTGCGAGACGTGAGATAATGAGGTCATGTGACACTGTAATGTGACGGTAAATATGTCAGGTGATATCACGACGTAACATTACAGAATGACGCCACGTGACACCGTGACCACATGACCTTACATAACGTGCCGGTCATATATTCATGTGACGCCAGGTCACGTCATGTCACGCTCATAAGTACAACTCATTAAAACGCTTCTTGAGAAACGCCAGAGGTCCAATTTGTTCGAACACCTTCCTCGTCTACTGCTAGATCAGTGGAGAAACAACTCTCCGGTGAGTAAGACAACCTGTACTTCATTTTAGTTTACCGCGATCTTAATTAAGACACATTTATCGGTATGACGCATTCTATTTTCAAGTTATCCTTGAGTAATATAATTTATTGAGTTCCACACTTACCTCACAAAGCAATGAAAGTTGATTGCTTTAGCGCCTGGCTCTTTTCGCTGGCGTTATTGTGCAGCTGGGATAAGAGACATAGTAATTAAAACGCTCATTCAAATATTGCGCTATTTAAAATTTAGCTCAACACAGACCAACCGCTCTTGCTTACAGGTGCGAGAATGTTACATTGAATTGCGCCTCGGCTTCGCGAACTCTTAACAATGGGGTCACAAGTTGAGCTACCCAGTCATGCTATATTTGCTTCAACTTAACAAAAAGCGACCCCGACGGTACAAACCGTGCAGACCTATCAAGCAGCTCCGAAATCACACTTTCATGGTATTCTTCTTTTAGTATGGGCATTAGCAAATGTATTTAATTCATCTTAGTTGTTACGACGTGACCTTGCACGTTTGGTTCGTCTGTGTGTTTTTATGTGCATTCTAGGCATATACAGCTCTTGGACGTAAGGTGCAGTGCAGTATAACAGCCTTTATGACTAGTTTATATTAAAGTGAAACAAAGTGTAGATGTCTACTGCTAATCAAATCCGCCATTTTTAGCCACGAGTCTCACTTATTGCAACAGGAAGTTATAGTTCGTGAGAAACCAGTCGCAAAGCAACAATTTGTTTTAGATTTACATATAATAGTTAGAACACAAATGGTTGGTATTTTTCGACACTAACGATTACAATACTATTGGCAATTACCGAGGCTACGCGTCGCTTACTACGTTTAAACCAATTCATCGAGAACCTGAGCTCGGTTAAATTAGCAATTAATCGGTCGTGTTTTTCTCAAAACGTAATATCTAAAAAAAAGTGTCAAGACTGCATATATATCATTTTGGTTATTGTTTACTACGTGATGAATGGAGGATGGAAACTGCGTTAGAATCTTAAATAGGTACTGCAAAAAAAAAAAGAAAAAGAAAAACAGATGCGAAAACTTTAAAAATTCAGTAGCTTATAATAATAGATTACTCATATAACGGCTCCGAATTGCAGCCATATTGAATAATTGTTCTTTACACTAAATTTCAAAAGTGCTGTTTTCAAAAAAAAAATTGAGGGCCAAGTTTTACAATGGGGCTTTCTCTTTCTCCCCAAATATTTTTGACTCCGAAGTCAACCGATTAACCGGTAAATATATTATCCAGATTAAGGCATCAATTCATTCATCGGAAGGTTAATCGAGCAATGAAACAGTTCTAGATATTGCAGGTTAATTCGATATATGACATTGCCAGTTCTGTATTTTCGTTTAATATCGCTCTAAGCACCTGTTTCCTGCTAGTGTAAACTATCGTTGTTTTAACACTGTATCGTCTTAGAGTGGCGTCTCTTGAACGAAGGCATCCTGTGACTGGTTTCTGAAATTGATGCAGAATTTGATGACATCTTCAAATTATCTACTAAACGTCCCCCCCCCCCCCTAAAAAAAAACAACAACAACAAATCTTTGTGTTTTTTGGTTTGGGTAGACAAACTACGCGCATTAAAATGCAATTGAGAAGGACAAAGTTTAGCTTTAAACCGCCGTCCACCTAAACCAAATATTTTCAAAAGTAGAGCTGCCATTGTGTGGATTTCTAGCATGTATTTCAGTGAAAAATCAATTGTCAGCAAGAAAATAAACAATATTCTCTTTCTTACAGACAATTGTTTTTCACTGATATAAATCCCACGTGCCTCCAAAATGCCAGTCCTTTTGGCGATATTAAACGTAGGTGGACGATGGCTCATAAAAAAAGTTTCGTCTAGTTCAATTATCTTGTGATCACGGTAACATCGTGTTCTCAATCTTTCGCGTCCTATACCAGCCGCTAGCATTACATCTCAGAAAGATTGAGGCTCTTAGGAACGCCCTGTCATGTATATTGAAGCACTAAGAATGTCGCTGAACCATTCTTAATGTTCCTCCAGATTGCAACGTGAGTATAAACGTAACGCCCGATTGGATTGCTCCTTCTGTACATTTGATAATGCATCATGTCGTTAAAGCTCGCAGACAAGAAACGTCAAAAAACCCTGGCATAACGTATCATACCGCGAAAATAAATATCGTCTTGCCTGTTTTGTCTGTGTATTTTGGCGCATTTGAATGGAGTACACTCTTAGACAAAAGGGTATCGATAGTCCTCACCTAAGGGGAGGAACGGTCTTGTAAATTTTTAAATTTAATTTTTAATTTTTAACTTAGTTTTTAATATTTATTTAATTATTAGTTATTTTTAATGTGTATTTGGCTATTTGGTGTCTGGTGTGTAAAATTTTAAATTGTTCTCATTAACGGCAAAGGTGAAGAAGTTGAAGATTTGAGGAACAAGAAATATAGAACTGAGTTGAAAGTCAGCGCTGCGAGTCTGTTTGCTTCCTGTGTGCATGTGAGTGTGACTGTTCATCCGCGCTGTTCCATCCAAGCATGAATCACCAACTTGCCCAAGCTTCCACATTATCAAGGTCAATATACAACAGCCACCACGACACCATAACAAAGTTCCAAAAAGAGAGCTTCCCAACTGAAAAAAACACATTTGAAATTCAAACGGGTGGGAAACTAGTCGCCCGTTTGAATCAAATGGGCGGCAAACCTGTCGATCCGTTTGGATCAAACGTGATTATGGAATACGGGTACCCGTTTGAAACGGTACCCGTTCGATACGGGTACCGTTTCAAACGGGTACCCGTATCCCATAATCACGTTTGATACAGGTACCCGTTTGATACGGGTGCCCGTTTGATACGGGTGCACGTTCGACCAGGCACGTGACCACATATTTGAATGCGCCATTCGGATAGACAATTTATTCGCTAGCCCTAAATAGGTATCGTCTGGAAGGTTGGTTATCTGAAACTTATTTAAGACGTCCCGAAACTTATAGACCTATTTCTAACATGGAGGAAACACGTGGAAAAACTCGCGCTCGCACAGGTGCTTGCAAATGGGCAGAAAAACAGACACAAAAGATCGTTTTCAATTCGCCTAGAAGTTTATTACAACTTATTTTGTAGACAAGTACAAACGTGCAAGCGTTCTGTGAAATGTGAAGATGCACTCTTATACTGCCGAGGTAATTTCAGACTATATGGCAGACTTTGGGAAAAATTATTTTCCCGGCTGCCGCGACATTAAACGCTGCATAATTCTCTAGATAATCTGGAAGAGTACGCGTAAAAGAATGGTCAATCGTTGCCAACAAGCAGGTTGCAGTGCACTCACCATAATAATAGCTGACTTGAAATATGTAATCGAAAATATAAGTCGACACGGTCAAAGCAGGACAACCACACAAACACAAAAACGAGAAAGAAGGCTTCTTGAAGTTTCAACACGATGCGGCGCACAAGCTGCCATTTGCCGAACACAACCAAACCGCAAGAATTCCTGACTTCTTTGAAGAGTCGCTTGTTGCCGATATACGCGTAGGACTTTTCGAACACTGATAGCTTTGGTTCACATCCAATACGTTGTCGGAGATATTCCTAATAAGACCGCAGGGTTAGACGACAGATCGAAGCAGGTGGGACGAGCGAAGTTCAAACTGCAACTGAGAACAAGCAGACAAAGAAAAAAGCGGCTGCTGGGCGCGCCGTTCCGGATCTTGATGGTTATCAGTGTGTAGCTCGCGCGCTGCTGCGGGTCACGTGACAGAGCTGACCAGAGGGGAGGAAGGGGGCGAGGTCAAGGAGAAGGACACCGGGACGCACCCCACCCTTCAATAAAAAAAGCAAAAAAACTCGCGGTTAGTTTTTTTTTTTTTTTTTTCGCAGTTAATGCTAGGGGAGAGGGTGCACCAACCGCTGTACCGCTGTACACGGGCTTTCCTCCTCTCTTCGAATTGCAACAGAAAGCTGACTATGCCGCGTTTGCAGCCTCGGAAAGCAGGCGAATTCTTTTAGCACGCTCGAAACCTGGAAATGGCGCGCGCCGGCCTGAAGCTCGGCTTGCGCCCGAGCGAAAAAAAGCACCCAGCGCGAGATCGTAATTTGACTGCTGCAACAGCGGGCCTGCTCTCGCAATGCTCGATGTTCGTACAGTCACGTGTTCGCGCGTTACCTTCGCTGAGTCTTGAATTGAGGCGAAAGGGAGTCAAGAAGTATATTCTTTCACGCGGTCGCGTCCTCTGCGAGAGAGATTCGAGCTGAATAAGTAAATTGAAGCAACAAAGAACGCCAAAGTTTTAAAATTCTGTCAAAAATATCGGCTCGGCAACGTCGCATGTTTACGTAAAAAAATGTTTATTGTTGTTTCAGTATAAGCGAACATCAGCTCAATCCAATATAAATATAATTACTTGCATTACGCGGACGATTGTAAATCGATGAACCGGCGCTTCCGGCTTTCCCGAAACAGGCTGCCACTGCTGAAACTGGCGTGCCCATGCCCCCGACCTGTACGTTCAGTACTAAACGGGCTCCGGAGAGCAGTTTGATTAAACCGGTACAGCTTGCCGGTCACCGGTCACCCATTTGTGCAACATGGCCACCGGTTTGAGCAAACATGCGACAACTTTGCCCAAACGAGTGACCCATTTGCCCAGACAACTGACCCGTTTGCCAAAGAAGTGACCTGTTTGCCCAAATAGGTGACCGTTATGGCTCATACGGGGGACCCCTTTGAGCCATACGGGCGACCCCTTTGACAAACTGGTGGCCGGTATGGCTAACCTGTTAACGGTATGAACCCGTTTACGTTCATATAGGCACCAAATGGTTTTTTTTAGTAGGGTTCTATATCGTTAGTTGAACATGTTTGATGAGGGAGCTCGTTAAGTAATATAGACGATTTTATATACAGTGCAACACCACCGCCTCTATGAATTGCATTTCTAGGTAGCGAAACCACAACATACCCTTGAATATCAAAATGCTCGTCACAATTTTACCACGTTTCGGTTATGCCTATTATATCATAAGTAAACGATAGTTGGGATAGAAAATCAAGAAGGACGTCTCCATTTTTGTGAATACTTCTGACATTGCAGTGTAGCACGGAAAGACAAGCTTACTTTGAGTATAACGTATTCACCGAGGTGACAGATACATTTTAGTACAAAGTCTCAATTTATTGTATAGAAGCAGAGGGGGGGGGGGGGGAGAGCATTACACAATTTGTACGAGGTCGTCATCACAGGTAATTTGAATCACCTTTGAGTTTTCTACTTTCCTCTTCAGAATCCTACCTCTTGAAGTCCATGCGAATTTCCAGCTTTTCTCACGCTTCAGTTGCAGGGCTTTCCCAAGCAAGATCTTATTTTCCACGCATATGTGCTCATTGATGTAGATTGCTTCATTTGTTGGGAAGCCGAGAGCCGCGGCATTTAGGCGCTGTTTCTTTGCCGCTTGTAGTACACCGTCACGAACGGAGTGTGCGAAGTATCGAACAATAATGTTTGATTTAGTTTTATCTTTTGTCGGTACCCGGTGGATGGCAACTATGTCTTGACTTGCAATTTTCGTGCGAAGTTTCTCGCCGATGTTTACGATTATTTCATCGAGGGAGTCGGTCGGAGACAAAGGGACTCCCTTTATCTTGATGTTGCTCCGTCTGCTGTAATGTTTTAGCTCTACAGTTCTTTCCTTGTTTCTGAAAGCTGTTTGTATAGGTCAGTACAGTCTTTGCGGGTTCGCTGTTGTTCGCGCTTTAGCGTGGCTATCTCAGTTTGCATTTCTTTGACCACCGTTTTAAATCCTTCAAAGTTGGCATTTATAAAAGACATCGAAGTTTGCACGCCTGCAATTTCATGCTGTATAGCTGCGTTGTACGACTTTACGACAGCCAGTTCGCTTTTAATTTCTGAGGTGTTAGCGTCTACTTTGCTACAGAGGTCAGCGAGGAGTTTAGCAACTTCTTTATAGTGGATGGTTGCTTGTCTCCCATTTCAACGCAAAATAACGCTTGTACACATAGAAAAGCAGGGCAGAATTGTCTCTTGAGCGATCCAGGTGCGGCTTACAGAAGATGGTACCGTGCGTAAATGCAACGTACCTGTAACGTTTAGAAGGTATTAGGAGATAGTCGACCTGTGGCTGCCTGGATCGCTCAAAAAGTGGAGAAGGACATCATTTCTAGATACGCCACAATTTCCGCCAGAATTACTGATATTCGAAGTATCGAATTATTCGAAAATTCTAATACCAGGAATCCTAAGATTCGTACACGTAGCAAAGCGCGTTGGATAGACTACAGTTCGCACGGAAAAAAAAAAAAAAACACTGAAAATATGCGAAGGACAGACACACACAGTTCCTTCCAAGAGCAGCGATATTTAAATGATGCCAATCACACTTTGAAGAACCACTTTGGTTACAGAGAAAATTAAGTGAAGACGAAAATACTAGACGAACATACTAGGAAAATATTAAAATAATGATAGCTGAATTTAACTTCCGGAAAAGGAAGAAGAAGAAAACTGGAGGAGACTCTTTTTATGACAACTTTGACGCTAGGAATTCCAGCTCATGTGTCGATAACCACAACGAGGACTCGGAAACATCGTCTGTGGCACTCTTGACCTTAAATGCTTCAATTATTTCTCGCCCATACTTGTCCTTGTGTGAGCCCAGCACAGTAGTGTTTTCATAGCTAGCGGTGTAATCTTGGCAGGTGCGGGCATGGACAACAATTGGATGGTAAGAGTCGGGTGACGCCTTGTTCACTTCGAGACAGTCTTCCCTAAGGCGAACGTTCAGGCATCGTCCCGTTTGACCGATGTATTAGCTGCCACAACTGAGCGGACTAGAATAAATTGGCTATTCTCGGCATCTAACGTATTTGTTGGAGTGCTTGATGGTGCATTATGGTGGACGACTTTCGTTATTCACCCTTTGGCACATTTGTTTCAGCTTCATCCTACATGTGAAAACCACCTTCGTGTCGAACCGGGCAGCAAAACTCTTCAGGCGTTGGGCAGTATTATGCACGTATGGAATGCAAGCCGGGCGTGTGTGGCTGTGTCCTTTGTTGTTATATGAACGACGGTTGGGGTCTGTGATGAAACACTGAAGGTTAGTACGGAGGAGGTGTGCTAGATACCCGGATTTAGAAATGTCGGTCATGCTGGCGTTGGACGCTTGCTGATGAGAGGTGGGGACAGGATTTTGAACGAGTAGAGGCAAACAGGGTTCGAATAATTCCAAGCTTCACCGACTCAGGGTGGTTGCTGCAGGAAGGAAGGACCGATTTTTTGTATCGTTGTTGGGAACTCCAACATATTTCTTAAGGATGAAGATGAAGCCTTTAATCGAGATACTGTAATCCCTCATCTGTTGGTTCTTCACTGGTAAACCTAAAACCTGACGAGCAGGAATCGAATGCTTCACAAATGGCCCGTGAATAGATGGAGGTCGGATGAATAATAAGATAATCACCTACGTATCGATACACACGGCATTCGGGGGCAAAACTATCCTCTCGGGACTTAACTGATCGGTCTACGTACATGAGAAAACCTTCACTGAGTACCGGGGCTAGGCAGGAGCCTATACAAACACCCTTCTTTTAGAGGCGAAGCTCCTTAGGGTCTAGCCTTGTCCATCCGTCAGGCGTCTGTGCTCACATCGATTGCCATCCCATCTGTCTTCTTAAAAAACGAAAAAAAAAATGTTTGCGCAGTCGACAGGATTTGAACCGGTGTGGGGAGACCCCAATGGATTTCTAGTCCATCGCCTTAACCACTCGGCCACGACTGCGAGACGAGTAGGGTGCTCTGAGATGTGGTAGTTCTCTTTCTGACATGAACCGTTGACTTAAGCGGTGGAGATGCGTTCCCACGGATGCTAGCGGATCCAAGCTGATCCGCTAGAAGAACCACTGGCTCTGCATTTCACCGACCATAAAGCAGTAATGATGAAGTCAAAACGAAACCCGGAACTCAGCACTACCTATGAGCAATAAGAAAAAAATCAGCACCATTAGCACTACCTATGAACAATAAAATCAGTATCACCAGCACCACCAAAGCTTCGCCCCAATCAACATCATTCACCACGTGGAGATGTGATTTTTTGTCTTAATATTTTTCCGTTGTATTCAATCAGGGTTGACTGAAGGTATAAG
The DNA here is from genome assembly GCA_013358835.2 of Ixodes persulcatus. Classification (NCBI taxonomy): domain Eukaryota; kingdom Metazoa; phylum Arthropoda; class Arachnida; order Ixodida; family Ixodidae; genus Ixodes; species Ixodes persulcatus. The sequence continues at coordinate 187,020 of JABSTQ010003091.1, forward strand.
GCAAGGAGATCTGTGAAGATCTCCATAAATAGAGTTATTAGGGCCTTTATTATTCGACTCGAATTCGAAACTCAAATATTAGCACACCCTTAAAAAATTCAATTTTTCTTCGCCCTATACGTTTTTGTTAAAATTTATCATTTCGTGTATCTCCAACCTTATTGATGGCAAGATGTGTGCCCGCTTCCTCTAACTTACCACAGACTTTGTTACGCGCTTTCCACTGCTTCAATCTTTTTATTAGTCTATTCAGGAGCCTTTAATTTTGTGAACGAATGAAGGGCTGTAAATTTGTGTTTACTATGCTTAATTGAGAAGTTCACTAAATACAGCAACGTGTACTAACAAACTAATCGTAACGCTGGTAACTGCAATACAATTAAACATTCCCTGTATTTCTTTTCATTTTTTTGGTTGCTGACATTATGTCTGGTTTAAATTCAAGATTAACCGACTATTTTTATCTATTGATATAGGTTGCATATCGTTAGCTATTAGACTCTGCATGCAACGACATACACGAAAACACACAAGCTTAGGAAAAATCTTAAAAATGCGCACGAAAGACTGCAAACAATGGACATGCATTGTCGTGTCGCTAGGGACAGGCATGAAAATGAACCACTGCCACAATGCAGAGGGTGTTCTAAGGTCTCTTGTTATTTCAATTGCAATCGAAGTACAGTCCGAAGCCATTGCCATGAGTGTGCACGCCAGATAGTGGGCGTATCTGCATTGCAAACGAGGGAGACAGGTGGAAGCCGGAACGGTCGCTTTGTGAACATTCAGTATGGAAATCCAATGCAAAGGCCTCTCTCGGTCAATCGAGCGATCTTCCAAGCGGCGCTCGTACGGCCGTCGGGTTCTCAACTATGATATTTCTTAAATCCCGTTTATTGCAAATGTAATTGAAGGAAGCGTTAGAAGAAACACTGAGAATGAGAAGTGTTTGCTCAGTGGAAAACTAGTTTGCATGTATTATGAATCTCGATGCTGCCAAAAGTGAAGACTAGTTAACTTAGGAGGCGCAACTCTATGAAAATTTGGCTGGAACCGCAGGAATTTTTTGTAGTAACAAGAAGCACAATAGGACGTGTCCATATTTAACTTCCCGAAAGTGACGAAAATGTGCATAGATAATACTTCTCCATTGACTTAAACCGTTGTAGCGAACACTGGTCACAGGATCCTGGAATATGTGATGTTAGCATAGGTTTGTGTTGGCTTTAAACATCTTAAATTATTTCTTTTTTAGTCAAGAAGACTTACCTTACCCTGAATGTCGCTTCGTGTTGCAAGAGATATATTTATAAATAGCACATCCAGCTATATAATAATCCTGTCACACAAGCGCACTTCAACCGAGCGCACTCCAGTTTACCCTATTCGAAAAACGCTCTAGAAACATACCAGCTGCTTGTACAGTACTGGTATGACGCCACCATAATTTCTTGTTATTATGTATGCAGCTAGTTTGGTTTGGCGTTCTGCATAACTGGAGATACCGGCACCACTATCGCTAAGCGTCTGTCTATACTGGCAGCCAGTTTGCTTGCCGATATGATTCGGTGCAGCTGGTATGATTTTGCGTCCGATGACGTAGGCGACCGACATGTTTCCAACACAACACTTATACCACAAGACCACCGGTATCACCAAATCATACATGCAGAAAGCCGACCGACATCTTCCAACAAAACGTCCACGATTTACCACCGGTATCGTTAAATATGCTATACATGTCGGAACGGAACATAGACCGACGTTGAGCTCACACGAATTCCTCGGTCAACTCTTCAGGGCGACGTCTTGGGGCGACTGTCTCGAATAATGTGTACCACAAGTATTCGACAGCCGCACCAGCCGTACCGCATAGCAAAGCCAACGTGCACGGCAACAAACCGATCGTGACACCAAGCCGAGGATACCGCGTCACCGGTCGACAGCGTCAAACGGCCCGTTGCTCGTACCGTGACTCGCACACGGCCAACTCGGCGTCTTTTCGTGGCTCCTCTCGTCGCAACCAGCTACAACCCCAGGATTCCGCAACCGAAACCAGCGGCTGCTAAAAGTAACGTTGGCTAAAAGCGAAACGTAAAGCGGCCGCCCAGTGACTTCCGCTTCCGCTGCTCGGCTTCCCGTCGTCGCGGAGAAGATGGCGGAGGCGTAACTGCGTAGGGGACGTCGGCTCGTTGTACGTAACAGATGTTTGGCGGTCCGATTCTACTGCGACTCTGGTTCTCAACTCGACGGCGCCTCTCATAGTTCACCCAGGTGTGGTCAGCCTGGGTCAGTGCATTGCGGCCCGCTTTCCTCGTCCGATCCCCGGACCGTCGATGACTTCGAAGTTCGTCCGGTAGGCCTAGGATCCGAAGGTGTCTGTCTCTCCGTGAAGCGGTAAGCGAATCTCGTCCCCTTTCTGTTCTACTTTTAAATTAAGTTAGGTGCGCTTCAATGTGAGCATGCGTGCCAAGTGTTCGTGACAATTTTGAGCTAGAATAATTGTGCTTCACCACGGTTTGTCATTTACCGAAAATATAAATCGAGCCGATGAACGAGGAGCCATGCTTAAAAACGATGTACAATGTTAACTTCTCAGCACGCATGCTGCGAGCCTGAGATATCAGTGTTGAACCGTGTTGGTTTGTAGGACAGATTGAGGGCCCATCGTCTTGTCTAAAGCCCCTATATGTGCCGTGATCTAGAAAAATTGTGTTGCTCGTGTGTAATTACAAGAACACGTGTAGTAATAATAATTACACGAACGCGTGCCGGTACCACGACCTACGCCGGTACGAAACTCATCCAGGTCGAAACGGGCAGCGGGTGGGGGTAACTTTATTTTTTATCTCGAGTGGACTTAACTTTTCACATTGGGTTATGTCGGACGTAACTTGATACCTTGGGGGTAAAGATACGCCGGACGTAACTTTAAGTTTTATTTGGAGTTTTGTGGGACGTACCGTATTTACTCGAAAATAGGTAGACCACGAAAATAGGTCGACCCGTATTTATTGAACCCACCGAGAATAATAAAAAAAAATTCAAATATAGGTCGACCTTTTTTTTATTTTTAAGAACAGGGGAAAGGTTGGGCAAAAGAAAGAAATAAACAAACCTTTATTTACAGCACTCGCAGCTAAATCACGGGGCGATGCCAAAAACTTAATCACCGTCAGAACTTCTGGACATGTCATCGTCGTCCGAAGCTTCGTCAGCTTGATAGACATCCTCGCAAATTCGTAACAATACCTCATTCACACCGTTGTAAAATGACCACAAGAAGAAACGAAAGAAGGTGGAGACAGGCAAAGCGACGAAAGACAAAATACAAAGACGCAAGCAACGCCGCGAGTCGAGCCGCCTTAAGCAACAAACAAAAGGAACCTCCTTTTTTTGTGTGTGTGTGCGCGTTTGCGAGAATGGAGGGCAAAGTGCGTGGCGCATCGCGTTCCTCTCCCTCCCCTTCCCCGTTGCCCAGCGAGGGGAACGCTACAGGCGCGATGGCGAAACCCGACGCCCAAGGGATGCGTGTGTGCGGCGGATGGGCCGCCGGCTGCTGCTGTTTTGGGTTGTTTCCGTGCACTAAAAGCTTTTTGAAACGAGAAGCGGCGCGGCTCTACGGCAACGCCGGCTCGGTGACTCGATAGCTCCATGCTCCCGGTAGGGTCGCGAAATTTGGTCGCGAATGTAGGTCGAAATTCCTTAATCACAATTTCCGAAAAAAAAAGGTCGACTTATATTCAAATAAATACGGTAACTTTAATTTGTATTTTGCGTTATGTCGGACGTTACTCGAATGCTTGACGTAAAGTTACGTTGGGCGTAACTTTAATTTTTATTTCGGGTTCCGTCGGACGTAACGTTAGACACTGCGTTACACTTATGCAAAACGGGGGCTGCTGGTTCGTCATATAAACCAACCATTTCTGTGTTTAATTAAAACACATCACTGACCTAACAAATCCTGCTATCCTAGAGTTTATTCTATAGGAATGTATCACTTCAAATAAATTTGTTAATTTCTACTTTTAGCCCCTGCCCCGCCAGGTACAACATCTGGCCTAAAGCAGTGTTTCGGATCTCCTTCCAAGACCTGAGGCGGGTCGTCATTCAATCCAGGAGTCGTGTTGCTGGTGCTTCTTACTGGATGGTGCTACCGAAGGACAAGTTATCATGCTTGAGGAAGGCAAGTATTGCAAGTATGGCCGCCATAAGTACACATATTGTTTTTACCTTTGCTCGAATCCACTTTTAAGAAATGCACAGTTCGCATGTGCGCATCTCTCAGTGCTTCTATAGTCTTCGTTTTGTTATTCCGGAATGCTCCCAACTCTGTCAGCTCTAGTTTCTCTAGACCATGCAAATGAGATGCAACACTAAACCACATGCTCTCGCAAAAGTGCTGAGCTGAAGCACTGTAGAAGCTACTCTAGCCTTTACAATGCAACACAAAATAGTTGACGCCAAGTATATCTAGTTTTGAGACTGCGTTTTACCAAAAGCTCTGCCGAAACAAATCTGCCACCTTATAGGGAGTGCAAAAGAACCTCGCGTGCCTAACCTGGAGAAGCGCGTTTTTTTTTTTTTGCATAGGCCAATTTTTTTAAACCAATACCTTCAGCCTCCTTGAAATATTAACATCATGTGACACACGGAAGTACTGTAAACCCTTTAATGTTGGCGAGCCCTTAATTTTCGCGGCCTTTAATTTTGCGAAATTCAGTGGCCGCGATTATGTCCTCTGTGACCAATTTGAGAAGAAATAGGGGCTACAAAGAGAAGGGGTTTGCTGTACATCGGAGAAAAGAGGAGGTCACTTTTGTTCGTAGGTAAGAGTAAAACCAACAACAACGATCATGGTGTCGTCCCTTTGTGAGCCTATCTGTGTCTATTGAATGATATGAATTTTATCTTGGTTCATTAAACGTTGTAGCCTGTACGTTGTGGGATGTCGTCTTCAACACAAACAGTGGTTTTCCTCTGAAGCAGGCAGCATGGAGGCGTGCGGCAGCACAACAGAGTTCATTTGCAGGTTGTACCTCAGTTTAAAGGAGGATTCGCACAATATGGGGGAATCACGATTCAGTGGTCTACCTCGGGCGTGGACAGGATTTGCTAATTCTAAAAACTTTTCGCTAGCAATCGGGGATTTGCGACGAATGTACCCGCATGGTTGAAAGGGCCAGGCAAGCCTTGCGAGCGCTTTGTTTTCTAGCCTCTCAGTCCTGAACCCACTCGCGCACCAAAGTGTAGATATTCCGATAGGCAGGAGCACTTTTTTGGAAAATGGTGGATGGCAATACGCATAGACTGTTGTTATCCTTATCAAAATTCTGTATTATGGTCAAAGGTGGACTGCATTTTTGCAATACATTTACTCACTTCAAAATATGTCATACTAAAAATATGTAGTATAGCCGATGACAAAAACAGAATGGCTGGGCTTCCTCCAGCACGCGCTTCTACTTTTCACCCCGCTTTGAATGGACGTGCTCACTCGAGGCTCATGAGACGCTGAAACGTCATCGAAGGTAGCAGGGGGGCTGGTGGCGGAACAACTAAGACTTCTCCCTGCCTTTCTCATTATGTCAGTGAGCGTGTACTCCCATACTCTAACTCGGCTTAACCTGGACAGAGCTGAGGAGAATAGGCTTGGCGAGTGCCCTTAGTGCATGTGCATTTGTACAGCTGATTCACTTTCTAAATCAAGTACCTTGTGTATCTTACCTTCAAAAACACATCATTTTGGGGGTGCGAAAGGAATTCTAACCCATAATTTTGTTTGTATTGTCCTATTATGCATCGACTTCTTCGACTAAATGAGGAGTCGACCCAGCCTGTTTAAAAATATAATGCCTGCCAGGTAATTGTTTTGCATTTAGTTAATATATCAGTATGGACAAATACACAGCTCCAACAATCGCTAGGCACAAGCTGATCGTGTGGTTACAGGCAGCAAACATCCCTGTTGGAACGTCCTACCTCGCAATGTAGGTGAAGGCTTGGCCAGGGCCCCACTCACAAAGGTCTATACTTTGTATCTTTAAGGTGGACCACTTTTGACACTACCAGCCATTACAGAAAACACAGCGTGACACATGATTATAAGCTCGACGTCCCATGGAGTCCAACTACAAGGTCACATGGCTTGCTTTCTGCACTGAATTTGCAAGGATGGCTTGAATCTTCTGCCGTGGTTAACTTTAAGCTGAGATAGTTTGGAATAATGCTTCCGGTTTTTAGTGTTGCTCGGCACGGTTAACAATTCGGTGATATAGTGCTGCATTGAAAAGTCGATGCATTCTTGACTGTATCACCTAATGAATGCATGCTATCTATTAAACTCTCCGTTCTGCAGAGAAGTGAAATGCACTTTGCTTCCAATCTGCTTCTGGAACTTTATCGTATGAAGCACCTTATGACTGCAAGCTCTGACCGATCTTGTTCTGTGGTCTGCGCAGGCCCATTGCAGGGAGTCACTCCGAGAGCCTCACCTAGACCTTCCTGCCCGTGGTCGTTCTAAATTTTTTTTTTGTAGGTATGCATCCTTTCTGTCTTTCCCTTAATGCCACTCGGGCGTTTTCTTCTCATTGTCGCCGATTTCCCTCAACATCGGTTAAGCACACGAATAGACGCTGTAAAACTGTATCCCACATATTTGTGTCAAGATAACTTTTCTTTGCTAAAGTGAGATTTTTTTATGAAAGTTGGTCTTCCTTGTTTTTATTTACAAATTTATTTGAGTCTCCACGGGCAACACTAAAACGGTATGCCAGTGTCAAGGACAAGTTCACTGCTCAAACTTGTTCTCAACTAATTGCAAGAAATTTGGTTGTAAAAAATGGATGCCGTGAAACCTCCTTTCAGCACTTGCTCTGCAGCACGAAAAAAAAATATACATAGGACATAACCTGTTTTTCTAGACTGCTTGCTCATTCTGCAGGTCTACCTGCCATAGATGTGCTACTGGAGAGCAGGCAAATTCAATTGCTGATTTTGCCATTGCTTTTCTTAGCAGTTGTCTTAATAGTTCTTGTAAATTCTGAGATTTTTCTAAAATGCAAGCCGGGAAGAATATTTAGTTTGAGTACCCTTTAGTCAGTATAATAGATACTGTGTGCTGCTGTTAGTGTTAAGTCGAGATCGGCGCTTTTTTTGGCATTTTGCTCAGAGTAGTACCCATTTTTATCGGTTAGCCTCTTGGTGCGCAAACTAAAATCTTTCTATCCGGACGCCTGCCCTTTGCTGGTACACTCTACCCTCATTCTCAGTTAGTGTATGAACTGGTATCCCCAGTCGAGACTCGTTGAACATGAGGGTAGAAAAATCTTTCCATTCCAGCAGAGCCATATATGGGGTGAGTTTGGCCAGTCTATGATCTCGCCGCCGTAATGTCCCCCTCCCGAGTGAGCCAATCAGCCCACGGCGCAGAGCGAGAAGCGTGAGCACATGCGCGTGAACTCTTGACTGTTGCCAGCTGAGGGGGAGGGCAGCCATTTTCATTCATTCGCCTGGCGGAATGCATGGGATAGGCATAGAAATTTTGGTCCTCTACTTTTATTATCAGGCTCTCGCAACAAAATTATATAATGTTATTCCTCGTAGGCTTTAAAAGCTAATGAATTGGTTCTTTCACGTTCGAACGCAAACTTTGAGTCAGGCGAAAAAGAAATAAGCCCGTAGCAGACAACGCATAGCCTCAACAGTGCTCCGCGCCGACAGCGTTGCGTCAAAATGGCGGTCGTCTCTTTGCTGCCTTCTTTCTCTCTCGCTCCTTCGGCGCTCTCCTCCCTTTCCGCCTCTCGAGCGCCTTCGTCACCACGCCCACTGGCCAAACTCTCCCAGTATACGGCTGTGCATTGATGCAGTAGTATTTTTTTATGGTCTTTACGATTGAATGTGAATATTCGGCAGAAATCTTAGGTTGGGGTGAAAGAGGTTTAAACGAATGCGTTTAATCATTTGCCTTAATTCCATCATTTCAAGGCCTGCATGGCCTTGTCCTCGGGGGAGACTATGGCTGTGGTAGTGAAGGAGCAGTTTTTTTGTAAGTACTTGTACAAAGTATAGAAATAAAAGGATCTATGTGCTGATCACGAAGGAATATGCCATTCATTGTAATGTATCTCTGCCAAGTACTTGATTGTGATTTGTTTATATTTTCAGCTACCTGGGTGCCTCAAGGTCTGGAGATCCTAGTGGCCACAAGCTTGGACTCAATCTTCTGTCGTCTGGCCAGGACCCAGGGGGGAGGTAATCTCGGCAACGAGAGCATCGCAGTATCTCCCTGCTGTGACTTGATTAGCGTCACGACAGGGGAGTCTTCGTGCCACCAGGTGTTAGGTATGCCACTCGAAATAAGCATTCTTTTTACCTGTTCCTTGAGTGAGACATCAAAAGCACTACTAAGCCTAAAATGCAAAAGACATATTCAAATCTTAGGTTGGATGGAGTTCCAATTACAAAAAGGAGTCTGCAGACATGATTAACATATGAACCTAAAGCCCGCTGATGTAAGTTCAACGGTGTCACAAAAATAACTTCCCGCAAATGGCTTCGCTCGTGCTATAACCCAACAATTTT